>JAOEGS010019904.1:100953-113874 GCA_025447755.1 Corythornis vintsioides
CTCAGTGAGGGTGACAGAGCTCTGGAACAGGCTGCCCAGGGGGGTTGTGGAGTCTCCATCTCTGGAGACGCTTAAGAGCCGCCTGGATCTGTTCCTGGGTGACTTGATCTAGGTGATCCTGCTCAGACAGGGGGGTTGGACTAGATGATCTTCTAGGTCCCTTCCAACCCCTAATATCTATGATTCTATGATGATTCTATGACTCCTTGAAGACTGAAAGGGAAGATGAACAGCATGTGTTTAGTGTGTCCTATCCTGAACAGCAGGAATGAGGATGTGTTACGCTGGTGATGTAAGATATTAGTGTCGGAAAAGGGAACTTATTGTCCAACATTTTTTAATCAATAAACATCCAATAGCTAATTTCAGTGACCAATAACATTGAAGTATATCATAAGCTATAGCTATATCATAATAAAGGTTCATGACAAGGAAACGGTTGCAAAGATGAGAGTACTCAGAAACTCTAGTAATAAAAAGTGACTGAAAGATGTTTGAGGATCCTTTACACTAGTAATTTTTATGTATGTCATAGTTTTGCCTCCAACCTGAAGGTAAGGTCCTCATAGCCCTGTTCCTTCAGACCATTTTTCTTTGAAGGAAAGGGGACTATTTATATGCTGAAAGTTCTGCATTTGCTGAAGTACCTGCTGCCCTGGCACCTTCTGGGGTACTTCAGCTGTTGCAGCTGGTATTAACAATGATGCTAAGATGAGACCAGGGTGAACCAGCCTATGTCCCAGAATGTGAAGTAGTTAGAAAGTGGAGGGAAGGAAAAAGTGGTGCAATGATTTGAGGTTACTCCAAAGGAATTAGGGCATAGAAGGCATAGAGCAGCCCATTCTGCTTGTCCTGGCACTATTGCAATTCCTCCAACTAAAAATGCATCTGAAGTTCTGGGTCAAATATTGCCTTTCTGTTTTTATAAAATATGCCTCTCTTGTACTGGTGTAAGTGGCAGCAAATTACATCCATAGTCTTGATCTTTACTGAGCATTTCCAAAAGTAGGTATCTGGCAGGTACTTATGTTCATAATAAATTATGAATAGTGACATGAGATTCTGACTAACTTTTGACTATACATATGTGATTTTTAAATTACTTTCATTTTTTTTGGCATCTAATGTAAAACATTGTGAATAAGGGTAGCTTCAAAGTAAGGCCTTTATCAAGTAACATTGCTTATGTTCAGTTTGTTTTGTATGTGAAAGTTGTTTTACTTGCAGGTTTAGGAGGAATTTTTTTTTTTAGTAGAAAGTTATACTTGTAAGTAGATAAGTGCAAGAGACAACCTGGTCTTTTTCCAAGCATTGATAATCACTGCAAAGAAAAAAAATCTAAATTAAAAATTGGTAAAATGTGAAAACATTTTGGCCAAGAGTAAACATTTGCCTCATAGGACTTACTGAATTTAAGATAAAAAGCATGAGTTTTTGTCATCACAGGAGAGCAGTTATAAGAAACATATTACTTCAAATTTCTTGTTCATAAAAACAAGTACATGGAAAATCTTTGTCCATCACAGTCAAGTACAACTGTTGATTTGTGGTCTTGAGAAAAGAAGGAAAATGGATGGTAGCCCCTGTATTTGTATTTACTCATTTTTCATATCTGCTTTCAGTCAGATGAGTGGCACACATTAAAAAATTATTTTCAAGTCATGCTTAGCTCGAATCTTCTGGCTTCTTGTATACATGTTAGTTCAGATAAGATTCTTGCTTAACATTTTAGAACCTGTTAGAGTGCCCTGATGAATCTAAACATCTCTGCCTTCACACAAAGAACTGAAAGCAGAGAACCCAGTTTTGGAGGCTAATTTAAGCTTCAAATGAAGATACTTTTTTCTCCTGCCTCCCTGGAATTTTTCTGCTACTGAAAAAACAATGTAACAGAAGCTGCAGTACCCCTGTTACCAATTCAGTATTAAAAAACTGCAAGGAAATGAGGCCCTGTGCTATCATATTAGTAATATATTAGCATATATGTATATATCCTACAGGACAGAGTAATGTACAGTGTGAGTGGAGGCAACAGAAATAGTATTGTCATGGGACAAGCAATTATAGCTTACAAGTATCAGAGCAAAGCAGGAACTGCAGTCTTCTGTAGTGAGAGATGATGCATTAAACGATTTATATCAATCCTCTTGTTGTGTGCTATTTACATATATCTATCTTCTTTGTTTATTGCATGATTAAAAGTGTATCTGTGAGCCATGGGAATGATGCAGAAGACTGGAGTTGTGATAGATTGAGTTATATGGTGTTTTGGAGTGCTTGTGGACAAATCATTATGGCATTAAAAGATCCTTTCTCTTACTGCCTCAAATATTTTGCATGTTGTAAACAGCTGAGTTGTTCCACTGCAGTGGACTCTGGGGTTAGGCACAGTTCCTGTTTACCTCTGCAGAGGAGATGACTTGTTTCATAGTTCACTCTGTGCAATTTTTTTTCAGGGAGAATATCATGGCAAATTCAGTCAAAAATCACCACTCTAATGTAGCCTAAAGTTGCTTAGCTTCATTTTAGCTTTTCAGCAGATTACATACCATGGGTGAAATTGAGAGACCTAAATAATGTTTTAAATTATAGAAGTTCCAAGCAATTCCTACCTTGGTTGTGCTTGCTCTCAAGACAAATAAATACCCTATTGAGATTAAATAAATTTGAATTGGTTAGTGTTGTCAATTTGTAGCATAGGGTAGAAAGGAGTAACTTCAGAAATACTGATTTCTGTTCCTCCATGTCACAGCTGTTAGACTTCAGCAGTTTTTCGTCAGAGAAAGGTTGGTGACTGCTTGATATCTTCACTGTGGGTTTTGCTCTTTGAGCTGGGACAAGCTGCTTCCTTAAGGTGCTGCACACAAGGGAGGGTACAAGTGTTTCTTGAGGAAGAGTGTATACAAAGTTGTTTGGAGCAAGCAGCTGAGGGATTTGTGTGTTCATCCAAGAGGTCTGACAGGCACAGGGAAGTGTCTTGCAGTTATTTACTGGCTCTTGTGGATATGGCTGCTTGGTAGTGCTGTAATATGTGCTGCAGAGTATGCCAGGAGAGTCGTCTTAGCTTGTACAGAGAGCAGTTTTGTCTCTGATAAAACTTCTGCTTGCCACTGCCTTTTGCAGATGTAGAAGGATACAAAACCACTTCCCTGCATTCAGGTGGAAAGTTTGGTGACAGCAGTTCCTGGTACCAGAGGGAAAGAAGAAATGCAGCTGTTCAATGTGCTTCATGAGCACATTGCACTTAGCAGGAAAATTACTCTTCTCCAGCTCTGTGCCAGTTAGTGCACAGCTGAACCAGGGGAGAAGAGCAGCTGTGTTGTCCCAACAGAACACCTTGCTTACTGGTGCTCTTATACTTTTCCCTGCTGCTCTGACTCCCACTTCACCCCTCACTGTGTCTTATTATAAGTGTAAGTCCCTGGGTATCACAACTGAAATTTGGCACAAGGAAGAGAGTAGTCTCCATACGATGAGCATGAGCAGTTCCCATAGAACATTCTCTTTATCCTACTCACTAAACTGTATAACAAACAATCTGTGGTGGCAATGGGATTAACACATTTGACCCTTAATAGCTCTGAAGGAATAATTGTGATGTCTCGGGTCAATAATTGTGTGAACTAAGGAGGATTTGCTTGATGCACCATAACATCTCCACAGCTATTCGTCCTTTTTGAGAGCCTATGAACCACTTGAACTTTTAAGTCTGTGTTCATTATGCTCTGTCCTCTGTGTTCATGTGGTTAAGACCTGGTACACATTAAACTCCTCCAGTACATTTACAGATCCTCTGATTCAATTCTAAGATACCATGTTTCTGTGTGATTCACAAATTGATATATTATTTTAATTGAAATGGGGCTTGCAAACAATCTGAGATTATACACTAACAGGGTCTGGGATTCCTTCCAAAATCCTATAGGAATTTCTGTTCCCTCTCATCTTTTCCATGCTGAACTCACATGCTGTTTGTATCAGCTGTCAGTCTCAGTTTTCCATAGAAAGGGGAGAGGTGATGGGGGTGGGGCTGGAGGGGGTGGGGGGGAAGTTGGGCAGTTAGCTTTTGGGATTTGGTTTGAGGATATTTTTTTTTCTGTAAAGTTTGTTTCTTTCTCTTTCAGGTCTCACTCCCCCTTTCCCACTCCTGCTGTATGCAGGTTCCCCAGATATGGGCAAATAACTTTTGAGTTTGACTTGAAGGAGGCAGATCTTTCTGATGGAACAGGTCTCTTACTCTGGAAAATAACTACTTTCATCATCTGTGTGCAGATATAGTTTGAGTATGAGAGAACCATTTATATAACTGGGAAAAATTAATGTAAAATCAGCTCTGTAAAACTCAAGAGGAATAAAATGTAATATATTTACAGGAAATGCTCTTGGTTTTAACACATGTGAAGAACAGTCTATCCAGCATGCAATGATTTTTCCAGTCATTTTTCTATTCTAGTTGGCCTTAATGGTTCTGATTCTATAATAATCTGTATCTTTCATCAATTAATGTAAGTGTGTATTACAGATTAAATAATTTGCAAATTAAGTACCTGATCCCTGGAAGAGTTTTTTTGTTGGGGTGGTATTTGGACATAAATAGCCTTTGACTTTTCAGACCTCTCTCTCAGGAGGAAAATTACCAAATTTACTTGGCTCTTACTAAAATGTTTGCAGTATTTGGGACAGAACCCTTGCAGGAATTGTGCCCACTGTCTGTGACTTGTGAGAACAACAGCCACATGGCAAATGTCTCCAGACACTGACTCTGTCTCTCGTGCCAGTGCACAGCCTTTCTCATGGAACTGGTGCTGCCTCACTGCAGCAGGTGAAATGTGGATCTCTGTGTGTGAAGCAGGCCAGCTCTGCTTTTAGTGGCTGAAGAGATCTTCTGAGTGGGGGCTGAATTCTTTCTTGACTTCTGGTGTGAAACCACAGTTAGCCACATGCTAATTGCCAAGCACTGAACAGTTTAATGCCTCACTAGTTAAGGGAGCTTTGTGGTAGCACTGATACTACAGTGGATTAAAAAAGTCCTGGGCTTGATATTTGCCACCGTTATTTTGTCAAGTGGCCAGAGAATGCATAGGGTCCTCTAAGAACCATATGAAGTTCCTGATTTATCCAAGCAAGGGACCAAACTTTTCTCAGCAGAACAGCGTTGTTTCAGCCTGTTTTCTGCAGAAACCACACGGGAGCAGTGTGGTCTAGCCTTTGAGAGAGACACTGCTCCTCTTTCTTCTGACTGATCTGTCAGAGGATGTCTCAGTCTGAGATACCCAAACCCAAAAGTGATGACAAGTAAAATATTTCACAGAATATCCATCTTTCACTTAGCAAACAATCCTTTGTGAGAAATTAGATTGTCAGTAAGGGCTACTCAGAATACTTGCTATATTGAATGAAATAAAGAATAAAGACTGTGTTTTATGCTGCTACTTTCCATGATTGGATAATATGAAGTAAAAAAAAAAATTTAAAAAAATCCTATTATGATGACTCCATATAATCAACTCACAAATGGAAGACACCAATATTTCATTTATTTCTGTCAGGAGGTAGCTGCCAAGGAAAAGGAAAAAAAAAACCCAACAAAAACTGAAACCAAAAAACCCTCAAACAAACCAAAACAAACTACCTTGGGAAAATACTTCAAAGAGCCTTCTGGGTGAAGATATGGATGCAAACACTTAAATGTTACAAGTTTTGTGTATATTTACAATTTTGGAATTATTTCAGATTGAGAACATCTGTGCAGGGTTTGCATTAGAATTAATAACTTTGCTTGTCAAAGGTATGTGCTAGATTCTTTCTGAAAGGCCAGGAATAAGAACAGTGCAGAGGAAAAGGTTGTAGTGTCTACTAGGGAAAGTGCACTTCAGTAACAGCCAGCTCAGAAGGCAAGGGAAAAGCACATGGGTGTGGGGTGTGTGGGATGGGGTCAAAGTGCTGCAACCTCAAAAGAGCTTAGTAGTTATAGTCTACCATGGCTGCGTGGGAAATGATCAGCTGTGGTTCAGGGAATGGAATAAGAAGTGAGAAAATTGAGTTCAGTTCCTGTTTTAGATCCTCATCAACAAGTCACTTCATTTTGGCTATAGTGTATTTCTTCTGCAGCATGAAGGTAAACACTTTTTTCCTGCTCTGTTTGCAAGCTCATTTTATCACTTTACAGTGGTGTCAGGGTCCATAGCTATCCAGCTGATCCTTCAGTTTTAGTGTCATACAAATAATAAATATCAATTATTGGGGGTCAATGATAATGTGAACTTCAGGAAATAAGCCTTTGGAACAGGTACTTCTTTGTTGGACCTGCCTTGCAGCAATTCTGTCCTAAACTTTGTGGCCCTCTCAATGCTGGTCCATTAGTGGAAAATGTGGATGGGCCATCATGTTTGTGAGTCACCTGCTATTGTACATTGTCAGGAAAGACTGTGACATTCAATGGGCAAAGTAACTGAGACCTCTGAAATGCTTTGCTACTTGTCTTTGTTTCATCTCAATAGTAGATGTTTTCCTAAATTCTTCCTTCCCTCTTTCAAATATGTCCTTTAAGATCACAGTGCTTCACATAACAGCAGATGCACTTTTACTGTATTAGATAATGGAGAAATGTATTAAAAACACAATGGCAAGGCAGACTGCAATACATCTTGTCATAGGGAATGTTCCTCATATTTAATTTTGGAGGTAAAATAGGACTCATGAAAGGATCATGAGGATCAATTGAGAGGTAACACCACCAAATTCCCACACTTAATTAAAGCTTATTCCATAACAAGGTAGGAAGCCTAGTTGGAAGTAACTGGTTGCACAGGGTTGTGGTGTTGACCTTACTGAAGTCTGCTGAATTGGGGGCAGAGAGCATTTCTCAGTAGTGTGTCATTCACTTAACCTTTTTCCTCCTCTTGCTCCCTTATTGCTGGAGTTAATGTTATTCCTGTATCTCATACAGCTCTCATCCACACTGGGACACAATTACACAATGAACCCCTGCTTGTTCACTCCTGACCTGATCCTGCGGAGCTCTGCTGTTTTTAGAGCACCCACCCACCTGGGCCTGTGGACTTACTACTGATGTACTCCTATATTTCCTTAGTGGGGGTTGTCCTGGTTTGGGTGAAAACCAAGCAAATTCTGTTCAGTGATTTTACTTTTCAGCTCAGGTTTCTAGCTAACTGCACTTTCTAGAGTTAGTAGTATTGTTTTGCAGCCAGTGTCTGTTTCTAGCAGTGATAACACCTCATGTTTACAGTTACTACCAGGGATGGAATGCAAACCAAGGCCATGGCTAGAGTTTGTGTGTTGCACTGGAGGGTGCAGAAAGTGAAAGACCACACCTGCAGGGAGGAGTGGACAGGACAGGTGACCCCAAACTGACCAATGAGGTATTCCATCCCATACATGTCATATCCAGTATATAAGCTCAGGGGTTCTGGATGTTCTTCCCTTCGCTCACCCTTTTGGTGCCCTTTTTGCCCTGCTTATTGTCCTTCTGCTCCCCCTGCTTCTCGCCCTTTTTGGTGCCCTTCTTCGGCCCTTCTCGTCCCTCTTCGCTTCCGGTCTACCCCTTTGGTTTTGGCTCTTGTCTTCGCTCCCAAGACCCAGTGCCAGAGTCCAGCTCCTCCACAGCGTCCGTGAGGGTGACATAATTACCATCGGGGGGAGGTTGGGTTTGGTACTGGCTTTGTACATATTTGTATATACTTAATTTTCATTTTTAATTAGTTTTAGTTCCTTTTTTCTAATCACTAAGTCTCCCTTATTCCTTTTCTCTCCCCTTTGGGGAGGGTGGGGGGTTAAAAGAGAGTGGTCTGTTATCGGTCTGGTGGTTGCCCTGACCCTAAACCGCGAAAGGGGTAAATTGGAATTATCAGGTGTTAGGCTTGTGCTAGCCTGGGGCTTGTAGTAGGACTGACAGTGACTTACAAGTTTTGCACTGTGACACTGAAGATCTCCAACTTCTCATTCATGTGGGGGTTTTTTTTCTGAAATACAGACTGAAGCACAGACTACAAGATGAACTTGTCTTTCCTGAAGGAGCTCTGATTGGGAGTAAAGAGCTAGTGGGTTTTTTTAGTTGGTTTTTGTTTTTGTTTTTTAATTGCTTTCTCCAAAGCACATCTGTGTTATTTTTTTCCCCCCTCTGTAGCATACCACAGTCTGTTTCAGCAAGTATTTTATTCTGTTAGGCAGCTATATTAAGCTGCTTTAAAAATAATCCTCTTGGTGTAGAAATTAGTGTAATTCCTTGGTATGAGTAAGTGAAACTTGGCAGTACAAGATTTTACTGACTTGAAATGTCTCTTCACATAGATTTCTGAGTGCGTGCATATATGTAAAATCACACTTTACATGGCTGAAACCTTCAATGTACTAAAATTGGAACAATATTGAATGCTTTACTTTAATCGGTGGGTGCATCTGAAACAGATCATAATTCATTTTATTATTGTAATAGTATTGAAATTCCTGTTATAACATTGTTTTATAGTGTTAGTCCATTAACCTGTGGGTCATGGAGCAGAAGTGTAAAGCCTTTTCTTTCTTCTATCCCAAATATTTTAAATACCAAGTTCTTTGTAGATTTAGCATTTTTCAAATCATTGAAATCTAAAGTGAATCTTTTATCTCTTAAACTTCAGGGGCTATGAAAGCATGACTCCCAAAGTTCCTGCTAGCTTGACATTTTTTGGGATTGAAACAACGAGAGAGTGGCAAAAGAACTTCAGAGAACACATTTGTTTCTGAGCATCTGTGGCCACATGGCTTTGATCTGGTAGAACAGTTGTGAGGGGCTGTGTTTTTGTGCTTAGGTTTTCCAGCACATCGCCATTAATCAAATTTCCTGACAAGGCTCTTGAGGAGGCTGACACATGCTCTATTTTCTAAAATCTGGTACAATCCTGATGACACAACCAAGATGCAGAGATATTAACTAGTGGCTTTTCTGGTCTTATTTGATGTAAGACCCTTGGACATCACCATTAACAATGGCAATATAACCTCAAAGGTGTCAGGCCAGCTGACAGAGGTATTTCTCAGCCTCTTAGAAATATTCCAATATTTGCAAAAGGAACTAGGGATTCCTGATTCTTATTTTTTTTACTCTGGGTAAACTGGGGTTAGAGGCTTCAACTTCCTATTGGGACTGTAAGAAGTTAAGATCTTACAATGGAGGGGAGCAATGAGGGTCAGACTTTCATATTCAACTTCCTTTGTTGAGAGTGTCTTCATTTATTTTAAGCTTCAGGAAGCATATCATAAGAGACTATACCACTCTGAGCAGAAGCAAATAGGTCAGGGTGGAAGTGGACAGGTGGTCCTGCTCTATCCTTACTGATGACAGAATCATCATCATTGGAAAGGACCTCCTAGATCACCTAGATCATGATGATCATCAACACAACCCTGTGCAACCAGTTACTTCCAACTAGGCTTCCTACCTTGTTATGGAATAAGCTTTACTTGAAGTGTGGGAATTTAGTGGTGTTACTTCCCAACTGATCCTCGTGATCCTTTCACGAGTCCTATTTTACCTCCAAAATTAAATGATATGATTATGATCCTAGGTAATGATGATTGTATGTGGATGTTGATTCTGAGGGAGACATGGTTCCTACATCAGTGCAGGGGAAGGAACTCAATGTCAACTGCAATGCAGCAAACCAGTGGAGAAGGGGTGAGAGAGCATGTGAGTCAACAAAATTAATACAGCTGAGCAAGGAAGTGCAAATCTTGCCTCCCTTTTTGCTTAATCACCTGCAGAAGGTAACAGCTTATAGTTAAAATTAATGCATTATGGTGCAGCACAGCATGGACAACTTGTCAGGACTTTTAATTTCAAATTATTTGATTACTCTCCCCCCTTCTCTATCATGCACCTCTTAAATGTTGAGTTAATAAATAGAAATGCCTGCCCTGCTGGGAATACCTGGAGGCTGTAAGGGCAAGCCATTGGTCTGTGCTGTTTCTGTGGTGGGGGAAGAATACAGCCTGTGTCATTGTTCCATCTGGTCATATAAAGGTGTCCACTGTCTTTTTGACATGGCTGTGAAAAGGCTGAGTGTGCTTTGCAACTATGGTAAGCAAATGATAATGCAGCTACTGCAAGCTATGCTGGGTAACTGGAGGGAAAGAGCACAGTGTGGATGGGCACAGTTAGTGGTGGGGCTTTGGAGGAGCCATGGGGTTCTGTGCTGGCAGTGCTTGAGGGCTGAGGAAGGAAGGTGACAAATGTAACTGTGATCTGTCTTTGACCTCTTTCAATATTGACAGCTGCCTGGGGCTGGTTCAGCCCCATACAACAAGGTGGAGCCGTTTGAACAATTTCAGCCTGTTCTTTGTCTCCATTATTGTCCTGTTCTATGAAGGAGCACTTTTGACCCTTTTATATCCCAGGGCTGTACAAAGGGGCTGTCCCCAGTGCTAGGCTGTGCACTGAAGGTCCAATCCTTCCAAAACACTCAATTTCCTTGGCTTTCACGAGAATATTTGATAGCAATGATGCCTTTTAAAAATGCTTTTAGAGGTTTCTTCTTGATTAGGAAGGTAATTTGAATCTTACACCCTGACCCAAACCCAGCTCCTTTCTTGGGGTCACTATAAATGTATTTTTACTTTGTTTTCTTGAGTATTCAGCAAAGCTGTAACTGAATAAGCTTAAAGCAAAGTAGGCTGTTCCTAAGCACGGTTACTACAATGAACTATATTCATGCTGAGGTTTGTTTGAACCTGATGAGTTAACCCCATCAAACTTGACTGCTATTCTAATCAGGATGAAGCCAGAAATGTCTACATCATAGCATCTGACTATCCTTCTTGACAATTGCTAAAGCCCTACCTGAAAATGATAGGAAAGGGAATACTTTGAGACTGCCTAAGAGGATTTATAAAACCTCCTCAGCCTGTTCTTTCTTTTTGCTCTTTTATTTCAAAGCAACCACGTTAGCCTCTCTTATTTATTTATTTACGTCAAAGTATTTCTTTCTCTTTATCAGACACACCTTAGCACAGCTTTGGTATTTTGAAACTGTATCTGCTGAAGCCACTGATTTCTAGGTGTGTAGAAGGGATCTCTTCATGCCTTTGCCTTCTGTGCTCTGAACTTAACTCTTTAAACACAGTGCTCAGACTTCAGTCTGCATTATCCAGCCACTTGCTCAAGGCACTTACCTCATCATCAAGAGATTTTACACTTCTCAGTCTAGGAATTTTTATGCCTCCAGCACTTTGTTTGAAGGGAGGAAGCACTGTTATCTCTGTATTACAGAGGGATAACTAGTGTTCAGAGAGTGTAAGTGTCTGGCTCAAGGTTCCTCACATGCTCAGTGACTGGGAAGAGTGAAACTTCAGGTGTCTTACTGTGGCTGTCCCTGTCTTCTGCTCCACTTTGTGCCCTGTACTTGTGGGAATCAATGATATGAGGGAAGACACTTTGAATCTTGATAAAAGTGAGCTATTACTGCAAGCAAGGAACAGGTCTTCCAATGTACCTTGTAGAGTACCATCATTACAGCATATTAAATAATTTGGATAATTATCAACTGCTGTTGAGAAAATAAAGTTTGTCATTGAGGATATTACAGTATTGCACACATGATGAGGGGAAAAAAGACTAGTGGTAAATAATGAAGCCACCTGGTAGGGAAAGTATGAAACAGAATATTCATTTTTTTCTTCAATGGGAATAACAGATGACAAAAGTGAAGCTTTCTTCAGATTGTTTGTTTACAGAAAATTCACATCCACTGAGACTGTATGTTAAAGTTGCTCTCTGATGTTAGTGTTTGCAGGATGTATGTGGCCACTAGAGTATGTTCTTATGATCTTACCATTTATTTACCTTGATATGAAACTGCAATTACTGTCAGAGATGGTAAGATCTCTAGCTTCTAAAAGAGTGAATATGTAGTCTTTACTCTGGGGCTGCACTGAGCAGGATGCTTAGGAATGAAAATACTGAGGACTTTGGTGCAAATTAATTCAATATATAAAGTTAATTAGTTTGAATAAGTTTGGGCTTTAGAGACAGATAACATTTGGAAGAGAAAATAATACAGTTCAGTGTTTGTCTTTCTTTTTAGGATACTTTACCAAAGCTTTGGCTTTCTTGTACATGGCTGTAAGGTCTAGTGGAAAGAGATGAGAACTCGTTGATTTTATAATAGTGAAATCTTGGTAATTTAACAAATGCTCAGGATGGTCCCTATAGACATGTGGAGTGCTTGGAACCTTTATGTTCTAAAAGTCGCCAGCTTTCAGTTGTTATTGTGATCTGAGGACTGATGACGAAAAAAATAAGGGAAATTGAAACAAGAAGTGGAGAAACATCAACAGGAAGGTTTTGGTGCAAAAATCTTAAAAGCCCAGTTATAGGCTGGTCCTGAACACTTCATCATTGACCTGAGACATGAAATCACATCCCTCAATGGTCATTTGAGCTGTAAATCTTGCTGACATCACAGAACACCTTTCCTTACTGCAAATTACTTATATGGGAGGATGTTGTAGACTTCAGGAATTTCATATTGTCATGCTGTCTCAAAAAAGCTCTGTTGGCTTATGAGGAGTGGCTGAAGATGAGCAACTTGTAAATACTGAGATAAGCAAGAGTTGGGGACATACAAATATCTACATAGTTGCTTTTCTGTTTAAGAACAGATGGTTCCAATTATCCCACATTCCAAACCCAGTAATAATAGCCTTTTATGAAGATATAAGTAAATGGATAGATGAGGAAAGTGCAGTGGATATGATATACCTTGACTTCAGCAAGGCTTTTGATACTGTATCCCACGGGATCCTCACAGCCAAGCTTAAAAAGTATGGATTGAGTGATTGTGCAGTGAGGTGGATTGGGAAGTGGTTGAAGAACAGATCTCAGAGAGTTGTGGTCAGTGGAGCAGAGTCTGGCTGGAGGCCTGT
>JAOEGS010019904.1:131924-152597 GCA_025447755.1 Corythornis vintsioides
TGGAGACTCCACAACCCCCCCGGGCAGCCTGTTCCAGAGCTCTGTCACCCTCACTGAGAAAAAATTCTTTCTTGTGTAAAAAATTCTTTCTTGTGTCTCAAAAAGGGAGAGAGCTTGTAGAAAGTGGTTACCTTGCCATGTCCAAAGGGTTAGCAAGAGTGAGAGGAGAATCAAGAAAGCATGCGTGTGGGAGATGTTCAGCATAGACATCAGCACTGTGACAATAGAAAGTTTAGAAACTAATAAAAAATTTGCAAGAAATGAAGTGAACTTTGCCCTTTCAAGAGTTGTTCAAAGACATGGTCTTCAGCTGTATGGTGACATGAAAATGAGTTCCCAGTCAGTCTGTTCTACTCTCAAATTCCAAATACTATTACAGGTTTATGTCTAACTGAAGACCACTTTTTCTCTGGCCTAAGACCAGCAGATGTAAAGAACAGAAAATACCTTCAGAATCAGCTCTTGAATTGTAGGCATTGCTTGTGAAACCTAGATTGTCCTCCCTTTGAACAATTAAATTATAACCGGGAATATTGCTCATGTGTGCACAGGACTAACCTCCTACCTGGGGTTGGTAACTTAAAGAGGGAAACACAGTAGGCATGTTTCCAAGTTTCATCACAGCTCATGGTGTTATGTCTGCAAGAGAATTTACTCACATGAAATGAAATGTTATTAAAACAATCTGGCCAGGTGGAGGCTCTGAAAAGGCCAGGTTGAAAGGGAGCTGTTTGGCTGGAGGGACCCTATAAGACATAGTTCTCAGGGATAGAATTTTGGGCTTGATCACGTTTAATGTTTTCTTCAGAAAGCAGGGGGCATAAGCTATTGAAACTCTTGAAAATTGCAAATAATGCAGAAGTAGAAGATGTACATCTCATCATACAGAACCTCATCATTGAGAAGGGAGAGAAATGGGGTAATATTGTTGCATTAAATTTTAAATCATGAGTGGAAGAAGTAAAAAAAAACTGCCACAAGCAGAAATCCTATATGAAATCAGACTTTCATGTATTAAGTATCACACATTAATGACCGAGGTTAACAAAAGCCTTTCATGTGCCATGTGACATTTTTGTAGTGGGAAAAACATGGGTGAAAAAATGCATGAATACTGTTCACTATTTTGGTCATCCATGTTCAAGAAGGAAGAATTCAGTCATGAACACGTGCAGAGAGGTGAAAGAGAAGTAGAACAAATAAGGAAAATATTCATCATAGGGAAAGAAATATTTATAATAAAGGTTAATCAGTACTAAGAATAAATAGCTGTTAATTGTCCAGGAGTATAGTTTATGCATCCACAATCCTCCATGAAGTCTCCATGACACATTTGCTTTCCATGGAGCTTTGATAGGTTAAATGTATTCTGAAATTTCCCAGCTCCTCAGGGCTGCTGTGAGGTCTCAGCACAGCCCTGTGCATCTACTTCCACGGACTAGGCTTGTGAATAGGGGGAGTCCACTTCGGGTCCATTACATTCTGTAGAAACACCTGAAAGGGGACTAATTCACACGTATAACTGACAAAAAGCACCTGGAATTAAATCTGGCATTAGAACAGGGCAGTTCCCCCCTCACCTGATCTGCCACCTATTATTAAGACAGGCATGCTCTAACCTGGTTACTGTGATGACCATTAGAACAGCACTTCAAAAAAGTCACTACCTAAAGCATTTGTGGGATGAACACTCATGGTAGAATTTAAGGGAAACAAAAGGAGTGTTTCAAATTATAATTTTTTTTTTTTTTGGATCTGACTGCAGCTAGTTAGTCAGTTTTACCCAATTTGCACTCATGAATACAGATATTTATTTTAAAAATTTTCCTTTTCTTGATGCACAGGTGCATCCCTGCTGCACCAGGCATATTATTTCAGTCTGCTGTGAGGATGTGGCTGCCAGGATAAATTGTTACAGTTAAATTGTATATCTGTATTATACAAGATGTATAATACTTATTTGTATCTGAAAATATTAATTTATAATTACATGCAGAATTACACAAATAAAAAACAAAACAAAGCACCCAAGCTAACCAGCTGCCCACTATATTTTTTACAATTTCTATCTTCTCCTTTCCTTCATTCCAAACATCCTCAGGTGTCCAAGTTAACATTTTTAAGTAAACACTTGGGCATTTAAGTGAAACTCTTCTCTGTACAAGCAAGAATATTGTGACTAATACAGCCTTAAGAGTAATCACTCATTGGTTCTTCCTGGAATATAAAGTAAAACTGTTCATTAATCTGAAACAAACAGCAGTGACATCTCTGGCACTGTTAGAAAAAATGAACACTAGGCACTTTATTTTAAATGTAGCTAGTGGAAATGTTACTCTTGGTGTTTACCTAAACCAGGTGAATAACTAAGACATGAAGATATGTTAATTGATGAGGGGTTTTCCCCACCCTGATTTGATGTAGTGGACATGCTCATAAATTTGTATCCAAATATGGAGTGAGATGTATTTTGTTTAATCTTGCATTCTGGTCATGTCGTTGGAGGTATGGAGCACCCCAAAATCATCTGATGTCTGTGGGAGCTGCAAGAGTTCAGTGCTGAGCAGAAAATCAGGCCCATTGTATTTTAAGAATGCTAATCCATTGTTATGGTTTCCTTTTAAACTGGAAATAAACACAATGTGTGTGCTGTTAACTTCGACAGGTGCTAGAGCTGACAGCTCGAGGTTTAAGGGCAAGGGGTCAAGCAATCAAAAGTGGTCCTCTCTTGCATAGATCATCAAACAGAGAGTGCATCAATGGGCTCAGTGGTGAAGACTGGAAATTAATCAGCTCAGTCATCAGTGTTTAGCCATGCTGATTATATTCTGGCAAAGTGAGCATGAGATGACAGGCCAGAGGAGCCAATGTAATAGGAGTTTGTTGCCAACAAAGGCAAGGAAGAAAGATCAATTTGCAATATTCTTTTCTGTACCCATGCAACAAAGCAGAAACATGAAAGCAGAACCTTAAGGGATGCTCCTATGAACTGGACAAATCAATAAACATCAGTGGTAAGGGGGGAAAAAAAAAGTTTCTCATTCTGTTGTGCACCCTGAGGCCTTTTCTGTCTTTGTGAAGAGCCGAGTAGCAGTGGCCTCTGTCATGTTTCCTTTCACCTACAATGTGTCATCTGCTTCAGTCTCAAGGTGAATGCTGATCTGCACCTTCTGAGTCAGCGTTTAAGGAAATTATTCCATCTTTTAGGGAAGTGAGGGTAGGAAACGACAGGTTGTATAGAAGCTGGAGTGGCAGCTTGATGCATAGCCCCATTTCTGCATCAGAGCTGGGGTTAGAAAATGGGATTTGGTACTTGCAGCAGGTGAAAGGTTTTACTGACTTCAAAGATTTCAGTTCAGAGCTCTTGAGTAAGTGCCAGCTGTTTTCATATGGAGCACCAGGTACAAAACCTCACTTCCTGTATAGGAGTTTCTAACTTTTCTTAGAAAATGAATTGCCCCAAGCAGCAGCTGAGGTAATGTTAGAAACTCGGTGAAGAAGCAGAGATGGATCCAGTTTGGGGAGGCTAATACTGAATTGGCATAGAATTTGGGAAGGGTAATGACAACTTAAAAGATAAATGTTTAGTGCAACCACTGCCAAATCTACTTGGGCTGGTTATTTTTTCTTAAATATTTTGCTGTGAGACCCAAGCTTGTAGGTAAAAATACTTCTGGCAGTGTTACAGCTTTGCACTGACCATTTTCACTTGTATGTGAAATATCTTCTATATGCACATTATGCATCTACTGTTGATGAAGAAATAATTTTCTTTTGGCTTCCTGGTGGCTTTGATGGATGGGACCTCACTGTCTTGGCACTTCTTTTAGAATCAAATTGTGCAGAGTGCTAAAGCCCACATTTAACATGGGGTTACTCCCTTTGTGACAAAGCATGTGCTTCACAAAACACATTGTGGAACTAGGCTGTGACCTGCTGTCAGGGAACTGGTCATGACTGCAAGGCAGGTGGGGGCCTTGTCAACCTGGGCACAGTCTCCCTGCACCCAAGCTGGGCAGCAGAGCTGATCTGAGGATAACACCCATGATGGGATACAGTTCAGGCTCTGGGCCTAGTGATGGCAGCGGTCGCTGCAAAGTACTTCTCTGGTCAATGAAAATGACCTATCACACACTTTGGACTTGAAATTTGTTTTTGTCAGCAATTGTATTAGGTATTTATGGTATTAGGAACAGTTTTTCCTAGTTCCCAAATAGGTTAAGCCTGGCAGGTCTAGCCAGGAGGAATGTAGAGTGTGTACTAAAAAGAAATATAACCCCACAGATGCTAAAACTGGGTTTTGACACCTCCTGCGAACAGGCTGTTTACTTGCAGAGCTAAAACAGGTCATCACAAAGTTATATGTGATATATGTGATGTTATATGTCATGACTAAGGCGTGGGTGGGAAGGAAATGTTTTTTGTCTGACTGCTTTCTGGAAGATTCACAGCATGAATAAATTCTTAAAAGGTTATGAGAAACCAGTAGTTTCTTTCTCTTGTTCGTTATCAAGAAGTCCAGCAAAGGGAATGTGGGAGGAGGTAGGAGTGGGAACAGTTGCAGAAGCCAAACTTGAGCCTCGGGTTAGTGTCTGGAGAAGTACTAGAAAGTCAAGGAGAGATTCCTGGTACTTTGGAAAAATAAATTGATGCAAGTTTTGTAGAAGTAATCATCTTCATAGAATCTATGTGGCCCTTGTACCAAACTCAAATCTCTGGTATCCTGGTAAACACAACAAACATTGTCTGCTTCTTGTTTTAGGAGGGAGCTAAACTGCTTCCTTGGAGGGGTCCAAAGCTGCAGAGGCTTCATGGATGTTATTGGGGGAGATCGAGAAGAAACTACAACCAAGGAAAAGTAGGGAGTCTTGAAAATTAGAAAGAAAATAACAAATATTGGTGAAGGTGCTCCAGAGAGAACTGCAGGTGTCGGTGTCCCCTTGTTGTGCTGCTCATCTATTTCTCAGCAACTTAATCACAGTCTTTTAAAAGATTTGAGCTAAACAAATTACTTTTAGAGTGTCCACAGATCACATATGGTTTGTGGACTTCATACATAGAAAAATCTTTGTTTTGTGTATTTTTAAAAAATATTTCTTATTTTAAACTACAAAATTTGTTTAAAAATATATGTTAGTATGTAATAAATCACAAAGTTTTTATTTCTTGGGAATCACCCACCTTGGGAATGAAGAGTGGAATTTATTTTAGCATTCCATTTTCTGCAACCTCAGGGCATGAGCTGATTGTTTTTCTTTGACTAGATCATAGCTGAAGTTTTTTGACAATTGTTGAGGGAGAACATGAAGTGTTCAAAACTGATATCTTTCCTATGTGAGCAGGAACCATGCATGGGACTTATGGTAGCAGGGTATTTCTGTTAAAATAAGCAAAAGAATAGTTAAAATTGAGATTAAAAAATATATTGTCATATTCAAGGTTTTAAGTTTCTGAAATGGAAAGCCAGGGCTGCATGTGTTCTTCTCTAGAGACCTCCTCACAATGAGAATGGTAGATTTTTTTCTATATTTATATAAAATAAACTTTCCTTTTACAGTGTATTCAAAAGTTCTACTTATCTATCCATCCCAATGAAAGCTGGTTAGAGGAAAAAATATTACATAAAATTATCAGGTTTTGTTTGGATAGGTTAAAAAGTTCTAAGTCACTACTGAATACAGGTGTTGAAAACCTAATGTCCTCTGAGTGGACCTGAAAATATTACCTTGTTTCTTCAAATAATTTTGACAAGAAAATTTTGTCAATTGACAAGAAGCTTTTGGACATGCAAGCTGTTAAAAAACAGAAGAGGAGAAATAGCTATTCCCTTTGACCTGACAAAAGAGTTAATGATTTGTCAATAAAATAAATGTTATCAACTGTTTCCACTGTGCAAAAGCCACAGCCTGTTGGGAAATCTGTTTTGGACCATCATTTAATTAACTAATTTTGTTTAAATATTGCTGCTTTACCCTGTGGAAGTGCTATTCCATTTTTTGGAAATGTCTTCAGGTTTGTGGATATTTTCGCTATTGCCATGGTGATAGAACTGAGATTCCATTGGAGGAGAGGATGTTGGTGACTGGAGAGGGAAAGGATCTGGAATGAAGTGTGAGGAAAGGGATTAAAAAGCAGTGGTCTCTTTGACCTGAGGTCTTCATGCTCCAGCCTTCCTTCTTTGCCAGATTATCATCTTTCCTGCTTAATTTCTCTCAAACTGAGATATATAAAGTAAATAATTGTGGGAGGAAATGTCTCCAATGTCTCTATCTGCCTCGTCCAAAGGTCAGACCTGGTGCTTGGGGTTCTGCTCCCTCTATACATGAATGCTGCTCCTCACTTATTTGAGATGGTCACACTGGCAAACTATAGAAGGTCTGGTGTGAAATTATTGTTGGTTTTGTTCTTGGGTTGGGATTTTTTTTTATTTTATTTTTTTTTCCCCTCCTTTTTGTTCTCTAGAGTAGCCTTGCAATGTGCCATGTGTTCTGAAAATCCTGGGGAACATCCCTAGTTTTCTTAAGTTGTGTATGGGGTTTGTGTGTGAGGTTTTTGTTACCTTTTGCCTCTTAAAGTGAATGTTGGATATATCTTGGTCTCAGGGTTCTGAAGAATGCTGCAAGGGTTGGCATTTTGTCATCAAGAAGCTCTTTGTGTTTTTATTAAATCTTCATTCTGAGTCTTTCGAACTAAACCAATGCTAAATGCTGAAACACCAAAAAAAAAAAAAAAAAAAAAAAAAAAAGCTGGTAAGCAAACCTGATCTGGCAGATGCTAAATGACAGGCTCTTTGTTTTCCAGATTCTTAATTCCTAGTAGTTAATCTTCTACGTATCCTGTCTTTTATGGCTGTTAGTTTTGAGGATTGCTGCAACTCCCTTTATAATGTTACATCCCACTGTAGGACTAATTATGATGCTGTTCCAGCAATGTGAGGACCCTGAAAGTACGCATCTCCTGACTTTTTAGTTTGGTTTGTGATAAGTAATGCTGTGGCTTACAGCTCATTTAAAAAAAAACAAAAAACAAAAAACAAAAAGAATCAAATTCTTAGAACGTATATTTTTTTTTGTGGTTCTACACAGCTGAAAAGAAATTTATTGGAAAAAAAATCTTGAATTATTTTGTTTTGAATTATTTATTAAAATGAAAAATTGAAAAAAAAAAATTAGATTAGTAAAATCCAGCATTTTGACATCAGAGAAAAATGTTAAAAGAACTGCAGAGTATTCCCCCAGAACTGCAGATTATTCCTCCAGATCAGTTCTGCACAGTAGTATTTAAAATTTGACAAAAATGATGGGTCCTGGACTGTAGGGTTTGTCTTTTGTGGAGCAGCTTTGTGGTGTGGCTCCTTCTGCCCTAGTTATTCTGATCTCTGCCCTTGGAAATTGTTCTGAAGTAGTCGTTACTTGTCCTGTCACTATTGCCAGACCATATCAGTTCTGTAATCGAGCTGCTTATCACTGAAATCAGCAGAAGTTGCTCTGTTGTCTACTAGCTGCCAAGTATCATTCACAAGCTTGTTTCCTATTGTAAGATGGACATAAAACACCTGCTAATGTCAGACTGGTAAGTAAATCCCTTTACAGGAGGCTGCACACAGAGGTTTTTTTCAGTCCTCAGTAAAAAAGTATGAGTCCTTTCAGAAGTTGATGTTGATTTCTCTGTGACCTGCATCCGCACTTGGCTGTCCAACTTCTGTGACTGCAAAGGGAACCTTGCTTTTGGGGATCTCTGTGGATCCCTCTCTGAAACTCAGGGCTGATATCATATCATGTTCTACACTGTTTAAAAATTAATATGTATTAAGCAATGAAGATCCTAGGTTGGCATGCTTTTAAAAAAATAAGAGCAGACTGTTTTTTTGAGAAGCATAGTAATTACCATGCCAGTTTTTGCTGACAGTTCAAAATCTGTCCCTCTAAGTTTGAAGGAGCCTTGTCTGTTCATGCTCCTGATGAAGCTACAGCGCCTATTTGCTCCGATTGACTGGTACAACCAATATCTGTGAACTCTCAGAGGACATTCTTGGCAGCTACAGGACATAATTACCACATTTGAGAATATCTTTTAGGCATTTGGATCTATGGCTGGCTTTTTAGATTGCTCCCCTGCTAACTAATACGTTACTGGTTTGACACAATTGGCAGCTGGCTGTGCTGGTGGCTAAAGAACTGCCTCTAGGGCTGCTTCAGAATGAGGTTAATGATGGGCTGGATGAGTTCCCTGTGTTTCCTATATACATCATTTACCTGGAATTGTGCTCTCCACTAAACTCATGTGTGATGATAAGAGATCTGACCAAATGGCCATATGTACTAAATGGTGCAGCTATTCTACTGGGCCAAATTTGGGCTTATTTGCTGTTTGGTTTTTATTTTTGTATGTTTGTTTATTTTCAAGTAGCAACGTGAGCAAAGGAAAAAAAAAGTGCACTCTGAAAATACACTGTTTTAATAAAGTGAAGGACTGTCAAACATCCATTTTGGGCCAGACTTACACCTATTGAGTGTCCCATATCTCTCTCATGTTATGATCCACAAAGGAGTGTTTGCACTTCTCTCTGCTGTTTGGTTTCTTGCTTCCTCCCTACAGGACATCTGGAGACCATGACTAATGATGAATTTGTGAAGTTTCTATGTAGAACCCATGTTTATAAGTGCCTCACACATGGAAATTTAATAGCTATTTTTCTCATGAAACTTCACTTGTAATCAGCTATGCAAGGTGATCGTAATGTTGCAAGCAATCATAATGTTGAAATGTAGTGTTGATGTTTCAGACAGAGCCACAGGAAAGTAGTTATTATATTTGGGGAGGGCAGCACTACATGGCATTTTATTTTTTCCCTTAAAGCTTTTCTTTCTTTCTGAGATGGGTGAAATAGTTAAGTAATTTTAAAAACAAATTCCAGTCCTCCTTGATTTAAGATCTATTCCTTCAGCATGTATGGCACAGGGGAGATACTGTAGCATTTTTATGAGGACATAAAATATTGGCTTAATGATAATTTGGCAACGTTTCAAGATATCTGTGAAGACTTCCTGGAAATTAAAAACAACTCAAATGAATGAGAAAATTAAGTTAGTGACCCCAAGTCCAAAAGGGGAAGAACTCAGACAACTATTCTTCCTTGCTCCTAGTTTTATTCTCTCTCTCTTTTTTTTTTTTTTTTTTTTTTAATGTTCTCTTACTAATTATCTTCCCTTGGCCCTGTCTGCTCTTATTACAAGATGGAAGAATAGTTCAGTGTAAATTTGCTATTGCTATAGCCACACATATATAATTTTCCAGGGACTTTATATTTTCAGGATGGCAAAACTTAATGTGAAACTTTCCAAATCAAGCACGTGTATCTGGATTCACTGAGGCAAAACCTCCTTTCTGCTTGCAGCCTGAGGGCTTGATTCTCTGGAGAAATTAAATTCTTCCGGGTGCTTGAGCCACTTGCACCATTCTTCTATAGGAAAATGTGTAAGTATCTGTAGACATGTGCAGGATGACCTAGAGACTGTTTTGGATTTGTATTGCTGCTGCCTATGACTGTGAGCAGACTTCTCCATGTTGCTCCCTCTTAGAGACCTGGCTGATCCTCTTGGCCATCCTCAAATGAAGAGCTTGTTTTTGTGACCTGTATGAGTTTTTGCTCAGATGGAAAACACAGAACCAGGCCTGCAAGACATCTTGTAGCATGAGGAACAAATCCTTTATCTCTCGGGCTTTATACCTGACTGCTGGTAGGAGTGGGAAGTGTGTTAGAAACAAGTTTCTTGGTTTGGTTTGATATTTGAACGTGCAGAGCCAGACACCATCATCATGTTCCATTTAATCACTTCATATCAGTCATATAATAGTAAATTCCTGCACAGCAGATATCTCATGAAAACTGATGGTGCGGAGGTTTTGTATCTTATTTTAATCCGTTTTGTGATTTAGTCTTTCAGAAAATTGCTACTTTTTAAGCCTCTGTTAAAGCCTCCTTTCTGTTCTCTATGCTGTATATCTGGGAAAGGCGAGACTGGGATGGAGCATATGAAACACAAGTTTGTGAAACTAAGAGAAGAAAGGGATATCAAGAAGTGAGAACTGGAGTAGCATTTGGTGGAATACTTATATGGGAAAAGCCTTTATAGCTACAGGACACACAATGGGTGTCACTTAAACATAATGGATGTCTGAGTCTTCAGGCAGCCTGAAACTGTAGCTGTTAGGGGTCTGACCCTACAGTTTGTTTTAACTCTTAAATCCACTGTTTCTTGTTCAAGTGATTTGTTGAGGCATGGAGAGGGCTCATGGGCCATGCTTGGAGCCTAGAATAGTTTTAATTTTGTTTCGGGAAAGACAACTGGTCTTAAGCTCTGAAAATGCCAGTCTCTGCAGGTCAGAGCTGTTCTGCTGTAATACATCATGTAATGTTGCCATCATCTCTAAGTCTTGCTGATGGAGTCCAGCCTTTTAGAGCTGCTGTTCACAGCCCTGACCCTGGTGATAGAAGTCCATACTGCATTTCAGGTTTCTTTCATTTATTTATACATAATAACCCTTTAAAAGCAGAGCTCCAAGCCTTGCATTCTGACCTGTTGTTACTTGCTGTTCCCATTCCTAACCTCTTAGTTCATGTTCTGCCCATCATCTGGTGTGCTCCAGAACCTCTTTTGAAAACTGCAAAAATTTCACAGAGCTTATGGATCTGATTTCTCATCAAGTTCAAGTATTGAAACTGATTTCTTACACCAAGTCCATCTCTGGGACCTTAAGATCTCTGCAAAGCGTTGGGAGCTTTTGCTTCCTTTAAAATAAAGAGACCAACAGGCCTAGACTCAAAAAGAAACTTTAGTCTTGCATTCTGTCTTTCCATTCTCATTATTACAATTAATTAAAAGAGAAAAAAGGGTGAACTGATGAAGAGAAGGAGACCATAAAGATGTTAGTCCAATTTCAAAGTTTGTCTGTCTGCCTTTTCTTTTTCTCTCAAGAAAATTATTCAGGGAACCAATTATATACCCATGAATTGTCAAGATCTGTGAAATTTCGGAAAACTTCTAAAAATGTGTCAGCAACATAAAAAGATCTTGCTTGTGGGAATCAAGTAATTAGGATATATGTAATTAGTAATTAAGGAATTAAATAATATTCTTAGATTTAAAAACCTATTTTGAGAGTCTGAATGAATGTTTATCAGTGTATTGTGTTTGCTACTTTCTTGTTTTTCAGCATGTATGTCAAATAATTACTTTGCCTGTTTAGGCATGAACTTGGGGTGTGGGTCAGAGGGCTTGTCCTAGGTGTGATGAACACCTTGCCCATCAGCACTGACTGAGGGACTTATGCGATCTTGTGTAACATAAAGTGGATCTTCATGCAACACTCAACTTGCTTAAGATCATACTCTGCAAGGATGAAGGATGCATATGTCCTTTTCCTGCCCTTCACCTCATATTGCAAATGGACAATTTCTTTCAAAATAAAAAAGCTTCCTTCACCTGAGGAATCCAGCTGAGGTGTCAGGGAAACTCAAATGCTTCAGAGCTTCTGAAATTTAACTGTGTTCGTGGTGTGCCCTGGGAGTTATGGTCTTCAGGGAGATGCTGTTCCAGTCCTGCTATGTAGGTGAGCAGGTTGCCCGTGAAAGGTGGACATCTTAAAAAGGATCAGGAATGTTTGGGCATAGACAGCCTCAAAGACCTGAGCATCACCTGCTTACACAGTTTAATTAAAAGGGAAATGTATATAATGGCATGCTTTGTTTGTTTTTGGTTTTTATTTTTGTTTAAATGAAGTACTGTAGAAATTTAAGATAACTGTCAGGGATTTCTTCTGAGGGCTGATGGCTGAAAAAAACCAAATAGCTAGAGGAAGGAGGTAGTCTTTTTCTCACTAGACTCCCTATGAATTATATTCTTGAGAGGAATGTATATTATAGATACATGCAGTATAGATTTGCATCTAGCAAATGACACCAGGGACTTAAGGTTTCAAAGACTATGGACGTTTATCTGTTGTAAATGTAATTGTATCTAGAAGTAAAGAAGACTCTGCAATTTATAGGCACTTTAATCTTGCACTATTTATGGACACAGAATTGCTTAGAATAATGCTGCCTTATTTTATACTGATGGCACTGTATTTTTACCAGTGTAGTGAGGGTTATTTCAACTGTGAACCTTTATCAGAGTCTGCTTGTTTTGAGAGGGTTATAAACTGGCTTGTGTTGTCTCTGAAGCAACATGAACTCTCAGGCTTGGAGGAACATAGTAAAAAATTTAAGATCCATCAGTGTACCAAATGTTTATGCTTATGGATAAAAATAGCGAACTCTTCCCAAATGTGGATGCGTGTGCTTATATGAATGTTCTGAAGAGAGAGTTAAAATTAACAGCAGTTTATCTGATGATGGCTATTTGTTATGTAAGAAGAGTGAGTGTGCACACAGAACTAAGCAGAAATACTTCTGCATTCAGAGAAAGTTACCATAAATAGGCAAAAGCCCCTTCCTTTTTCTGGGAAGTGGTCCATACACAGCACTATTGTCTCCCACCAAGGCAAGGTGGATGTGTTATGGCCCAGCTGGACAGCTTCCTGGCAGGCTGTGGACTGCAGGAAAGCACCTGCAGGTGTAATATTTTAGCAAAAAGGAAGATTGAAATTTCTAGCACAGAAATGGGCTGATAGAAGAGATGTTAGCACAAGACAGAATGTACCTCCTTTCTAATTCTAATATGCTCCTTTAATCAGCAGTGGTTTGATGTCTCCTGCTGAATAACACTGAAAGAAAAGAGCTGCAGAATCAGGGCCCTGAGTTTCTTAGCTATTGTATCCTGGGACAAAAGAGACACGTCAGGTCACTTTAGAATAAACAGGGGGTTGGAAAGTGAGGTGAAATGGAGAAAATGTTTTGGATCTTCATCAACCCACAGAAATATCTCAGCTGTTGAGTCAGCAGTAGAGATGTTAGTACCTCATGTCAGCCCTTTATCCTTCCTGCTGTGCTGGCACAGCTGTGTCTCCATGTACAACGGTGGCTTTTCTCAGAGGCATGGTTTGTGCAAGACCCTCAGAATTTTCTACCTACTTTCTTCTATTGCTGCCTCTGATTCCCTTAAACAATAACTTTCCTAAACCAACCTTGTATATAGATATATAAATATATCACAAATATATATATCTCATAAATATATATATAAACCAAGTAGACAATATTCACACTCTGGTGTCTAGGCAGGTCAATTTATAATTGTCTCTAAGTGCTTACTCCTGCAAACAGGAGCATTGCTCATATGCTGCTCAGTGGCAGTCAGAGATTCTTTCAAAGCATCATAGAAAATCACCTAAATTACTTCAAATTTTGTCCTTATTGGAAGAATGTATGTTGATCAGTGTAAACAAGGAACCCACACATCCCTATCTTCAAGTAATAGCCTATGGGAAGTAATTCTTTGAACCAAATAGGTGCACAAACCCTGTAAATGAAGATCAGTAAACAATCAAATTTCACTGTACTTGAATGTCAACACGGATACCATCAATTCTCCTGCTGTTCATTTTTACTGTCTCTATTATTCTGTGTTGCACTCTCCTTGTCTGAGAAGTTGGTAGTTCATTGTGTCAGATATTTCAGTAAAAGTAAATAGATTTTTGATTTAGGATTATTTTTGCTTAGTGATAGAAGGGAGTGTTTTATTTTCTCCTTCCCACTAGTTACAGTTTGTTAAGATATTTGCATTTGAACAAGAATTTTTTCCTCACTATTTACTTCCTCCTATCTGTTCAGGCAATGAAGTTGCATCCTTTTTGTTTGAAATAGCTGCTTTTTCTTCTTAAAAAAAAAAAGAAAAAGAAAAAAGAAAGAAAAAAAAAAGCTTAAAGGCTAATAATCCTCCAAATTACAGTTATAACTATTTATCAAAGTAAAACACCATGTTCAGCTGCATTTGATACAAAAGCATCCAGCTGAATATTCTATTAGACAGGTCCTCTGAAGTTAAAAAGAGGACTGGTTTGAGTCATCTCACCATGGTGGAAAAAAGCATGTGCAAGCAGATATTTAACACTCCTCTGCAATTATGGGAATTTTAATTCTCTCCCTAGTAAGGAACATAGCATTTTACTGCAGTGTTTCAGTTTGCCTCCGATGGTATCTGATAGAAGTGCTTTTATCCCCTGAAGATACTGTACAAAATACAAATCATCATTGGTTTTATCTCAGCTGGAGCTGCCTATTTTCTAAATGAGTTTACTCTGTGCTACTGCCCATCAGGCACATTTTTCATCCTTCATCCCCACTCTTTTACTATAGCTGGGTTTAAGTCCTTTCTTCTGTCCTTTGTTCCTTCAGCTCAGCGAAGTAAACAGCAGGATTGATCTTACACTGCATTTTGGTATTGTTCCAACTGCTCATCAATAGACATGGGCTGGGAATGCACTGACTGGAAAAGAAGGGCAAGATTGAAATTCACTTTTTGTTCTTTGTGCCTTTTAGTGTGCAGCGGAATGTCCCTAATCTGAAAGCTGCTACACTGACTGCCTATCAACATGCAAATTAATCATCAAGTGACGAGTCCCATATTCACTCTAAGTAAAAGTCTTTAAAGGTATCTGTGCAAAAAAAAAAAAAAAAAGGGGGGGGGGGGCAAAAAAAAAAAAAGGTTTTGTTTAATGTAGATGATGGTAACTGGTCTGGGGAAAAAATGTCTCTGTGTTTGCATCTATTCCCTTGGTTAGTGATGAACCTGATGCTTTGGAAGTGGCTAGGTAGAGAAGAGAATTTTTTGGTATCCTTGTAAGCAAGACAACTTGCACTAAAGGATAACTGCAGTTAATAGCAAAATGAAGGAAGCACTGCAAACAAAAGAAACATCACGACTGCAAATTATTTGTACCTGCTTTCCTGAGGAAAGGCATTAGAAATAAACTTTCAGATGCCGAATAGCAATCATTTCTCATGTTTTTGAGTGCACAGTGTTTCCACTTGTAACTTTTCCCTGGGGTCTTGAAGGATTATAATTGAATTTGGGGCTGTAGCAAGAATATACAGTACCAGTCTGCTTTAATATCCATTGACTTTTATATGGCAGTTTGATAAAATGTTTGAATGCAGGAAAAATGTATGTATTCTTTATGGAAGACTAAACATCTGGCAGAAAGTAACTGAAGGCTGGAGAAGAGCTGGCTTACATGTACGAGGCTTTTCTGGCATGCTTATCTTGCTGGTGAAGAGCAGTATTTCAGATTAGGTTCCACTTTCCATCATTGTTGAACTGATATGACTGTACATGTATTTCACAAGAAATGGCACCAGCCTGTGTACCTGACCGAAGAAGTTTAATTTGTTATCATAGCACTGAATTAATTTAGTCTTTCTGTTCTTACTAGTTCTGCAGGACTTACTCTTCATCGTGGTCTGTGTGATAAGACTCCCTACCACAGAGCCGCATATATTCTGAAATCTTGAAAACTTTATTTATCTGCTTTGCCCACTATATGATCTGAATACTTATCTGCATTGTAGAAACAGAAAGAAGGAAGAATTAAGAAAGGATTGAATCCTGGTCTCTCACTAGAGACTACCCACATCCGAAGTTGCTCATCATTTTTCTGTAGCTTACATTTCTTTCAGCGTTCTTGTTTAGCACCCAGGGGTAAAGTATCCTTTGCTATGTAGATAGGGTTGTAATTTTCATTCTTTCTTGGAGGCAAAAATGCTTCCTTCTTGTCTATCTCTGGAGGAATGTTTCCGAAAAAGGGAGGAGAGAAAAAAAAAAAAAGAAAATCAGAATGGTTTATGCTGAGATGGGCCCGATCTGTGAATTACTTGTACAGAACCAAACAAACCTCCCCCATTTTGGAGAGTCAAGGCTTTGCTATACACTGAGGTGCCTGATGTCTGGCCTCATGGGGAGCACCAAATGGGGGAGGAAAGGAATTGAAGTCCTAGCCTGGTTATGGGTGGAATGAAGGTGTGTGTGTGTGTGTGTGTGTGTGTGTGTGTGTCCCTGTAAATAATCAATAGCTGGGGCTCTCCCAGCAGGTTCTGAACTCACCTTTGGCTTTCCATGGTTGCCTGGGCTTGCTGAAACCTTGCTGCATGGAAGCAGCTAGCAAAGCAATTGTGTGTCAGGTTGGGGGTCAGTGCAGGAGTGGATTTACATCTGGGCAGTAGGAAAAGTTATACAGTCAAGTTTTCCATAACCAACCTACATTTGGAACCTAAGGAGAGTGACCTCAAAGCCAGATGAGAAGCTGGCTGCAGGTGCTGTTGCTCTGCTTCTTAGCTCACTGCAGAGGCATCCTGGGCTTGGGGAGAGTCTATCCAAGCATGCCAAGGAGGCTCTGTGTGAGTCTTTGGGGCCAAAATGATTAGTGCCTTTGAAAAATAGATTTCTTCTTACTCAGGACAAGAATAAGGGCTCCTGAAGTTTTCCCTTGGAACAAATGCTAGTGTTTTAAATTTGGAAAGTAATGGCTTATTATGCCTTTGTTAAATTTTAGGGCTCTTTTGGAGTTGTTTCTTTTTTTTTTTTCTTTTATTTTCTTAGGTGAAGGCAAGCAGCCAGATTTCTCTGACCTACCACTGTCTAAAACCAGCAAAGTTTGTGCAGTGTCTATGTTAAGCTGAAAGCAGCTATGTTCATACTCCATATTCCAGTGTTGTCCTTTGTCTGGGCTTCAGCTAAGCTGTGATCCTAGCCTCCTTACCAGATGTTAGTAGGTGCTACAGGGGCCATGATCCAGTTACGAGAGCTCTTGCCCACACGATGGCTGCACATGCAGCATGTGGGCATTTGTGGTGGAGTTGTGGTCCCAGCCCACTGCAAGTCACACAGCCACAGTGCTACTGCAAAAGGGCAGCAGTCTGCTGCCCAGGGAAGCTGAGGATTTTCTCACCTGAAAGTCACCTTCTATGCAAGACACCAGGCTCTTGACTTTCAGCGTGAAAGGGCCAGGGTTTGTTTGCAAGCCGCCACCCTAGTTAATGTCTGTACAGACACAAGAGCAGGCACGTGCTGATTTCCATCTTGGGGATAGTGTAACCAAGATCTGAATCTAGTCTTGCTGCAGTCAAATGCTCCTTGCAGTAAGACTTGCAGTTTAAAATGGACCTTAGTCAATGCTCTGACTAGTGCTTCCAAGTGAGGTTGCTTGTCCCAGGACAACTGTCTCCTGTTGAGAGAAAGCTTATTAAAACCAGGCTGGCAGGATAACTGAGTTCTGACATTTCCATTAAAATTAGTGAGATGTCCTTCCCTTTGCTTTTGCTGCTGGTCTGGTCCTTGTGCACTGCCTTCATCATGAGCACCATAGAATCAGGCAAATCAGTGCTGAAAATCAAGAAGGATGTCATATAAACTCATAAACCTCATTGGGTCATTGTCTCTCTGATGTTTTGCTCTCCTTTAATGATTTATTGGACTTGGAGAGAAGCAAGCAGTACTAAACACATCCCGAGATAAGAGTTCTGGGAGAAATTATCGGTAACTTTACTGTCTACCACTTTTTCCTTGATGTTTAAGTGGAATGATGAAGCTAGATGGCTTGTGGTACCTGGCCTCAGTGCACTGTCTCTAAGCCTCCCTGGATATATAATTTCTTAAACAACTGCAGGCATTTTTAATTTTCTTGTGCATGGTCCTTGTTTCTGTAACCTGTGTGTTTTATGCATGTGAGTTAGCTTCTCTGAGATGCATTAACCCAGAAGTGCTCTCTGTTGTTACATCTCAGCATGTAGCTATTGATCCCTGCTGCCTGTCCCTGAGCTAGTTATGGATGAAAGGTGGCTGAAGAGGGGAGGTGTCACTGTGAATGAGTATGGGTGTCCTGAATCTGTGGCTCTCTCGTCTTACTTCATGAGTGTTACCATGCTACTTTTATGCAGAAAACAGTGACTACAGGTATCTCTTCTCATGTTTGACTCTGGAATAGATTGCCTGGAGGGGTTGTGGATGCCCCTCCCTGGAGGTGTTCAAGGCCAGGCTGGATGAGGCCTTGAGCAACCTGGTCTAGTTGAGAGGAGTCCCTGTCCATGGTGGGAATGTTGGATCAGATGATCTCTAAGGTTCCTACCAGCCCAAATCATTCTGTGATTCTGTGTTCCCTTCTCCCTGTGGTTGATTATATGCTGAAGTGCCATCAGTTGCAGATATGTTTATACATATGCAGTGTGTTTATGTGCAGATACACATACAGGGGTAAGTGCGTTTCCAGGCCCACATAGGAATTTCATTTACACATGATTGTGTATAGATCCTATGATTTTTCTTTTCCAATTCCACAGGAGCATTTTTTTATCTCTTATCTGCATGTACTGTTCACCCCTTTTCAGGGAAGGTCAGTGGTGATTGTGAGGCTTCAACACATCTGGATATAAGGTCAAAAAAAAGCTTTCTGGCTCAAGCTGGTCACACACTAAGTTTTGCTGTTCACCTTGACCGACTTCAGAGGTCAGCCATTGGGGGCTGTGCAATTGCCTGATATGTCACATGCTGTTCCTCTAGTTCACATAAAACTTAGCTTGACAGTTGAAGCATTTCACTGATAATAGTACACTTTTTTTTTCAGTTGAACAGGGTGCTTTTACAAGAGAAGGACTTTTTAAAGCAATGTAGCATATTTTTTGTCTGTGACTTTAGGAAGTTCCCACTACACAGGCTCAGTGTTCATGCAGCAGCTTGGCCTGTAGGTGAATGCAGAATTTCAGGATGCCAGGTGCTAATGCGGAGAGCTGGAGCTAAGTGAGGGTTCCCTGTGGTATGTGGTCCAGCTGATCTTAGAGATGTATGTTTGAAGACCTTGTAGCAAGTGAGAACAATAACAGTTCTTAGTGCAGGTAGGCAAGCCCAGTGTCTGCAGTTTGGGAGTAGCTGGGATTTTCCATCAGGACAATGTGTCAGGTTAATCAGCCTGATGACACCAAAATGTTTCTGAAAAAAAATTGTGGTGTGTTTTGGTTTTTGGTTTGTTGGTTGGTTGGGTTTTTTTGTGACCCTTCAAAGATGTGAGGGTTGTGAGGTGTTCTCTGGTTGTCTTGCCTGGATCCTGACTTGGTCTTATATCAGTGCCAGATGGCATTTGTAGAGTCCAGGGTGGGAGTTGAGCTGCTCTGGGAGCTTGGACATTGCATCTCTGGTTTTAAATTATGCTTTTAAAATGTGAGGGTTTACTTCTTTATTTTTGTCAAATAAACTTCTTTCAGATCATGAATTGCATTGGAAGGAACCTATGTCTTGTCCAGAAGTGTCAGTAAAATTGCTCCAACTGTTGGTATATCCCTGAGGAGGAGGAAATAATTACTTGGGCAGAAAGGAAAATGTATTCCTTGTTCTTAAAGAGGTTTCATAATCTCACCTGAAAATTGCTGTCTCATACAGTTTGCATGGCAGAAAGAAGGTCTAATGCTTGCTAGTGCTACTATCCCTGGTTCCTGTGTAGAAGATGCCACCATCATGCAGATGTTTTTTTCTTGAGTTAGTTGTTCATTGCTGCCTGATATTAGTTTCAGATTAAATTAGGGACAAAGCTCACTAGCATGAATGTGAGCTGAGATAGACTGAGATTCAGCTTGAACTCTACCAAGCTCCAGTGCCTACTGCTCTAATAAAGAGGTGAGATGGGGGAATCCTATAGCTCAGAACAAATGAAAGGAATCTAGACAGAGATCCTCTGATTCTGTTTTTCCATATTAATATGAAAAATGTAGTTGTATTTGGCTTCTGGTCTTGAAAGTTATCCCTGGAGAAGGCAGGAATAGGCCTGACCTTTATGGAGATCAGCCTTTTAAAGGTTACTGTCTTCTGTAGTCTGTTACCTTTTCTGGTCCTCTAAGACTGCTGATTGTGATGGAGCTGTGTAACACATCTGGGATGAGATGGTCACCAGCATCAGCCCACCTTACATCCTTACAGGTGAGGACAAAGGATTCAGCTACAGTTGTTTACATTGGTGCATTTAAAAGGCAGGGAAAAAATCTTTTGGAAAAACTAATTTTCTTCTAAAAGTGTCCATTACGCTTACCCCTCCCCGCATTGTTATAATGGAATGCACACAACAGTACGCATATTGACTTATGTTTTCAGTCAATATCAAGATTTATTGTCCCTTGAGTTAAATGAATCACAATATTGACCTCATTGTAAGCCAATACCTGCTTAATGTATTTTTTTAAAGTATTTTGTATTCATTTTTAGTAATAGGGCCCATACTGTAGTCTATAATATTCATTTGTATTCCCCTTCTTGTTCTTTCCCCCTTTTTTATTTCCTCATCTGTCTTTGTTGATGGTTATGATAGCAGTAGACACTGGATTTGTTTAATGAATGAGAAATAAAGATGTCCAATAGCTGGTATGTCTCCATTATAGAGACTGAATGAGTCATTTCCACCATTTCTTTAGCTTGGGATGGGGAAAATGAGGTGCAGCACTTCCAGCAGGCACTGAGATAGAAACAATAGCCAAGTGTCTTTCTTCTTTCTCTCTCTCTCTCTCTCTCTCTCTCTCTCTCTCTCTCTCTCTCTTTCTCTCTTTCTCTCTTTCTCTCTTTCTCTCTTTCTCTCTTTCTCTCTTTCTCTCTCTCTTTCTCTCTCTCTTTCTCTCTCTCTTTCTCTCTCTCTCTCTCTCTCTCTTTCTCTCTCTCTTTCTCTCTCTCTTTCTCTCTCTCTTTCTCTCTCTCTTTCTCT
>JAOEGS010019904.1:154243-167967 GCA_025447755.1 Corythornis vintsioides
ATGCAAAATGAAATGTGAAACAGTAAATGTTGAACAGCAAAATAGAACAGAACAGAAAAAAAAGAAAGTCTAAATTGTTGGTCACCCTTCCCTTCGATGACCAACAGGGGGCTGCTGGGAAACCATTGGAATGAAAGGTGGGGATGGCTGCGGGCTCTGGGGCAGGGGGAAGTGAGAGGGTCTGGTGGCCCTGTCGCCCATCCACAGGGTGCAGGAAAATGGGTTTTTAGGGGAAAAATGTCAGATGAACTCAACACAGCTGACAGGGGGTGCTCCGAAGAGTCACGGTGACAAACAGGATGGAGAAATTCAGTCCGAGGAGACAAAACAGTTTCAGACCTGGTGCTCTGGGTGACATCCTTTTTCACATCTTATATGTGCATTGACCATCATCAGGGTTTCTGAAGTCTGGTCCGTTAGCTGCAAAAATGTTGTCTAGAATAGTTAAGTTCCCTCAGCCTCCAGATTCCCTTTTCTATGGTGGACCAGGGATGTTGCTGTCAATGTAGGACATCTTCATTGCTATATCTTGCTCTAATGGTCATCAACAATTGTCTCCAAAGACTAAGAGGCTCTTGTACTCATAAATTCCTGATCAATGCTGGAGTCACTGGACAGGCCTCCCAGGCTCCTGGCCTCTTGACCATCAAGGAGAGTGTGACTGGCACAGGTATTCTAAATCTGAAGTAACCAGGAGGGCATTGACTCATTTGCTTGTCGTGTGAGGTCTTTACATTTCACAGCACATCGAACGAAAAAGACTCGGTGACTATGACATGTTCAGGATCAGGTCAGTAGGGCCCTGGCTCCCCATTGTCAGGTGTTGGGCATGCTGACTTGGTTTTATATTTCTTCCTCTGCACCCAGGGCAACAGCTGCTGGGGTTGGCTGCCATTGTGGAGTAGACCTCTGGGCAGCCCTCCTACACTCTAGGGCCAATGGTTGAACAGGCAGGTTGAACATTAGCCTGTCTTTAATCATAGGAAAGACTGTAGTGCCCATGCACAACAAAATCATTAGTAAAAGCAGAACATCTTTCGTGTCTACTGGGACAAGCCTGTTATGAAACTAATACATTTAAGATCAGGGAAATAACAAAATCTTGGAGGGGTGTCCTCCCCTTTCTCTCTGGCCTCTTTCTCCAGTCCTTGATGAGAGGAAATGGCAAACCCAGAGGGGAAAACATTCTCCCCCAGAGCAATTTTTACATTTCTCTCAGATATATATCCCTTTAACTTTTTTTTTTTTTTCTCCTGTAGAGTTGTCTGTCTTTCCTAAAAATCACATAACTGTCCGTGCCAACATTCCAGTCATGTGAGCTATCCCACCATGGCCCAGTAACTGCAGTGAGATCGTGGCCCTGTGACCAAACACAGCTCTCCAGTTCCTCCTGCTTATTCTCCATGCTGTGTGCATTGGTCTGTAGGCATTTCAGAGAGAGGGTTGAGTATATAGTTCTCAACCTTGGTGGGTGGAAAACCTTCTGTTTCTCCACAATGCCAGCATGCTGCCCTACAAGTGCTGGTATATGACACCCATGGACATCTCTAGCAGGTCTGGATACATTCATGTCTCCCTTCATATCTAGTTTAAAGCCCTGGCAATCAGCTTTTCAATCTCTTGTGCAAAGAATCTCTTCCCCCTTTGAGAAAGGTGTTTCCCATTAGGGGTCAGCAAACCTCATACAGCTCATAGGTCATCTAATTGTGAAAAAAAACCGCCAAAATTGTTATGGTGACACCACCTACAGAGCCATGTATGAATATCCTGAATTTGCCGGTTCACTCCGATTTTGCTGCCTGCCACTGGAAGGAGAGTGGAAAATTTGTGCCCCAGAATCCCTCACCAGTCTTTCCAAGGCTCTAAAGTCTTTTTTGATCACTCTTATACTACCAGTCTCAGTGTGCCTACTAACTACATGGAAGACCAGCAGTGGATAATAATCTGAGGGTTGTACCAAGGTAGGAAGTTTCCTAGTGATATTCTTAACCTGGACTCTAGGGGGGCAGCAGACTGGCCTGTACGAAGGGTCTGCCTGACATTTCAGACTATCTGTTCCTTTCAGAATAGAGTTGGCTACAACTATAACCCTTCTTTTTCTTTTTTTTTTTTTTTCTTCTTGAGGGTGTGGTTGAGATGTTTCCTTTAAACAAAAAAAACTCAGCCCAAGTGGGTTTTCTCACCCAAGTGAGAAGCTCAATTACATCAAGGTGACAGGGGCTTATGGTATGAACAAATCTATTTCCTAAAACTTCCAGTCCCATTTTGGTAAGGTCTCAATAACCAGATATATTTGCATGTCACCATAGGATGTTCATCCTGGTAGAGTTTGTATCAGCGCTACAAAGGGAAAGGCATGATAATCTGCAAGTCTGTGCGCAGTTTTGCCTGTCTGGGTCTTGGCCTACATTTCTCTAGTCTCCCCTGTCTTGTCCCTGCCATGTATCCTCTGCCAGGATATGGTGCAAATGCTTAGTGCTGAGAGATGTTATGGTGGGTACCAAAAGGAGTCGGATGTCTCATCACTGACAGCAAGACTAATGGCTCAGCTGGATGAACTCTCTGTGCTGTCAGAGCTCCTTTCTGGAAATATTCCTTCCTGATTTCTTGCATCTTTTACCAATTTTGTTGAAACCAAGGGTCTTTAGTAACCTTTCTTGTGGAACTCAATACATATGAACATGTATACCTGGTGTTGGTATGAGCAGGAATATATTTCTACTGATAAACTGAGATGTTCAAGTTGAGGTATCCTGGGCCTGACTGAGCAAGCCAGGCCACTTAAGCACTTTATTAAAACTCTATTTGTATGCCTGCATCCTACCTTGCCCAGAGAACTTAAATGTTTGGCTGTTGGAAGATCTGAGATCCCAAGTGGCCGAGAGTGAGTTGTGATGATGCCAACAGAGAGGATGTGAAGAATCATGTCAGGGAGGGCGTAGAGAATTTGGAATTTGTATCCTACAGTGAAGAGAGTAAAGATTTCTGTTAGTTATCCGTCGACTGCTACAGGAATGCAATTGGGCACTAAGAAAGTCAAAATGACGGGCTTTTAAATAGTTTTCTGTCCAGAGGTGTGTCTTTGAAAAATCCCTGTCTTGTTCAAACTTTGATCTCATTGATCAGATGTTAACATCAGGTAATTAAAAGATAAAAGGGAAGGGGAAAGTCAAATAAAAGCTCCTCTTTTTTTTTTTTTTTTTTTTTTTTTTTGTTAATGACGATGAGCTTAACTTTCCCAGTGGCTCTTTTCAGGGTGAAGAATTACATTTGGTATCTGGTCAATAGTGCATTTGCTTATTAATAGAATGAATGATTTAAAATTAAACAAATGACCCCTCAGATGTTTATTAGTAGGCATGAAAATGCCTTTAGTTCTAATATGGTGCTTAATTTCCTTTAAAAAGTAACTTCCTCCTACTCTAATGTTTTCAGTAATGGTTCCTGGCAGTTGTTGCTTTACTGGGCGAAGGAATGGCAAAGGAAGTAAAGTAGTCAAAGCTTCATCATCAAACCAATTATGCACTGTCTGCTTGGTTTGGCTCAGAGTGTCCTTTGCTTGTATTATACCACCATATATTGGGGTTGAGGGGGGTAGCAGGGGGGAACCCCACATTTTGAACTGTGAGAACGGGTTTACAGAGAGGAAGCAAATAGTGGGCAGAAATAGCTGGAACCATTTGTTCTTTTAGGTGTGAGGTTGAGAAGAAGAAAAATTCATATGGCCTCTGGGAATGCTGAGCTGAAGTGAGTTCAGAAAGATAAATACCACTTACCCACAGACCCAGATATGCTTTGGGGCATTAAGGACACGGCTGATGGCAAGCTGAGAGCTGAGGGGGCCTGAGGTGCTGAGCAGTGGTGCAAGAGGCACAGGAAGTTCTTCACAACTTTGAGAGCATCTAAACTTTTTTTGCTCGTGTAGGTGCTCAGGGCAGTGCTGCAGCATCACTTTTTCATCGGTGTTGGGAGGCTTTGCTAGAAACAGATGCTCAGAGAGCACTTTGGAATGTCCTGTATAGTGGAGGTAGGAGTGCAAAGCAGAAGTAATACAGGGAAGTTAAGTGCAAAGCTTTTTTAGGCAGAGATATCAGATTGAACTGACCTCTGACAGGAGGTGGTGTGACTCTGTTAAAGGAGATGGTGCCTTGGGAGCTTGGTCCTGCAAAAATGTATGGTTCCCTCTTTTGCCTTACCTGGTAGTGTCCCTTGGTATCTCCCTTGGAAACCCCAGGATGGGCCTTCTGCTCCTGCAGAATGCAACCAGCCCTTTCAGTGACTGCTGTGGAAAGAGTTAAGGATGCAAGTTCAGCCCAAAGCTCAGTTTCCTGGCTTATGTTCATTGTTGCCAAAATCTTAATGTCGTTTTAATGCATTTTTGTGTGCATGAATCCATTTTCCAGAGCTGTCGATTGCACACACTAACCCTTTTTATGTGACTAAAAGCCAGCTGCAGTATCCTTGAAGAATCAAATGCTCTCATAGTTCTGGAAATTGCTCTGGGTGTGCACGCATGTTTATTTGTGCGTCAGCTCTTTTAATCTTTCTACTGAAAACCTAATATACTGTAACTGGGACATTAAAAAAAAAAAAAAAAGAGAGAACACTTCAAAACAATTCTAAATATAAATGAAATCCATTTCCAAATAGCTTGTTAAAAAAAATGCAGATGGTTTATATTTATTTGTGTCATTTTGTTTTGTTTTATCACCTTGCAAAATTTTACAGCACAGAATCTTATTTAATGCGGGGGCACTTTAAGCAGCAATATTAGACAGCTGTATATGCGTCATACTGAAATATTTTTACAGGATATTAAAATTGGTTCTGATGTAACCTGGTGTTTTTTGAAAAGCATAGATTAGGCATTTTCCATGTTTGTAATTCTTTTGGTTAAAAGTAGGCCTTTTTTGTCCTCTTCCCACCCCCCACCCCCCAGATAGGTTGTTAGTGTTTGATTCCAATTGTTCTGGAGGTGTAAGGAAATTCAGGCCAGATGATTGAAAAACTGCTCTCTGAGAATACATGAATAACAAAGCATGGCTCGTATATTATCTCAGATGAAATTAGTTATAATTAGACTCAATAGCAAATTACAGACATAGTTAAAATAAATAACAAAGCACAATGTTCATACTCTGGTGATTAATTTCCAACCCCCCCTAGTTTTGTTTGCCTTTACAATTTTCCACTGCAGTCAACATGAGAATATTCTGGGTAGCAGCAGCTGACTTAAGTGCCAACCCCCCCTTTTTTTTTTTTTTTCTTCCCCTCAGCCTCCAACAGGCACAGACAGGTTTAATGTTAGCCTAACTCAACTACAGCTCCTCTGCTGGTTCTCACACCCTCCAGGTCAGAGCTAAATCCCCTATTAATTAAACAGAAATTATATCCAAAATAAATCACTTGGTGTAAGAAACCCACTGTGGAATTTTTTTAAAGAGCTTTGCAATAATTAAACGTTCTGTGACTGGTGACATTTTAAATAATTCTTAAAATACCAACCTGTGTTGATATTTAAGATAGATTCTTCAGTGGAAAGCAGTGCTCCCATTGAGCAAATAATACAAACCACGTCATTGTACAAAAGGAGGGGGGAAACCCATAATCATTCAACAGCAAGAGAAAATTCTAGTCCTGACTGTTTTCATATGGCAAGAGTCTTGAAAATACTTTGAAGATACAGGCTGGGGCTTAGTTCTGCGGATGTTTATGACTGAAGAGCTGACAAAGTTGCAATAGCTGCTGACTCCATCCTGGGCCATGGGGAGGGTGTGAGGTGGTCTCACTGGATCATAGGAATAGGAACAGAAGGAGTCATGACTTTTTGGTTGGTCTTTTAGGATTTTGCTGTCTGTTTGTCATTTGCCTCCTTCTGCACCAAGCCTTTACTCCTGACATGTCAATTTCAAGGGCACTTTTTTTCACAGTCAAGCAGAAGCCCCAAGTATTTTGTCAATGTCTCCAGGCAAGGTGCCACTTGGGCTGATGGGAGCTCACAACTGCCACAGGCTTGCCTCATCCCATGCCCACTGGCTTTCTCAAAAATACAAATAAAAAAGACCCCAACCCATTACCACCACCACAAACACCAACCCCACCAAACCAAAAAACGAAAACCAAACAAAAAATTCACCCCATTATTCCATTCCTTTCTCACAGAAAATGCGGAGGGTAAAATTTTGAGTCTTGTTTGTATTGAAAAAGAGAAGAAAGAGGTGGGGTGAACCTCATTGTAGGAGGAAAAGTGTCTGTCTTGTGGGCAGTGGATGATCTCTGGCCAGGTTGCAACAGCCTCTCACATGTAGGAGAGATTTGGGTGTCTTGTGACAGCCTAGTTGGAGATCAGTGCAGGTGAACTGGCTTTTGTACTTCTGTCTTGCAACCCTGTTAACACTGGTGGCCTCATTGTCCATAGCTGCAACTGGAAGGAGGCAGAGGAAAGCAGCCATGTGTTCTGCCATGAGAAGGCATTTCTGCTGAGAGCTGGGTGGACCTGGGAAGCCCTCTGTGCCTGTTTTTCCCTTTCTCTGCCTTTGTGTGAGCTCCAGCAGTGTTGCAGTGGGCAGGTGTGTCTTGAGGTGAAGGTGCAAAACTAGGATGGGGGATGAGAACTTCATATGAGAAGTACAGTCATCTCACAGGAGTGTACTTTTATACTTTTGATAAAGATGTGATAGGTGGTGCAAGTGGGTTGTATCTATACCATGGTTGAAGACTTTTGCATAGCGTAGCTGTGCTCCAATTGCTGCTTTATGTCTTGTGTCTGGACCCTTTGCCAAGCACAATGGCACCACTGCGTGGACCCTTAGCTCAGCTGCCTATTGCTCCCCACCTAAATGGGCTGTGCCCCTTGTCTGTAATCTGCTTAACAAGGACCCTGTGTGCAGCTTAGCTCATTATTAACCTCTTTACTCAAGGAAAAGTTAGGAAATCTGTGTGTCTTGGTTTATTTATTTTTACATTCCACCTGGATTTTATAGCAGGCAATTTCAGTGAGAGGCACAGGGAAGCAGGGGATTTGGTTCTGTCTTACTTGAGGAAAATTTGTCCTTCACACTGCTGCAGCAGTCTGCTGACTCTATGTCTGGAGCTTCCTTGCTTTTCACTGGAGCTTCTCTCCTGGCTGCTCACATGGAATGCAGTTGAGGAGGGTGCACAGCCCAGTAACATGGGCAGCATGGTGCTTGTTTGGAGCAGTTGGATGGCAGCTCGGATGAGTGGCTCATGCCTACTGGTTAGATTTACATCTGTTTGTGAAACCACAGCCATTACGCTTCTACCAAACACAAGGCTTTGCCAGGCTAATCTTATTTTTGTAATGGAAGGCTTAGTTTTGAAGACTGGGACAAATCCTTTGGGGGGAAGAAGCGAACTAAGCAAATGCAACTGCTATTTGGAACAAGAACTAAGGTGATAAAATAGAGTCATGCTAACCTAGACTATTCCAATCACTGAAGTGTACTTCAGGAATGTGGGCCACAAAGCCAAGACTGGACTGTAGCAGCACAAGTACAGGTAAAATACCAGTAATTATTCTCTGTGCCAACAAGTGTGTATCCTCCTCCTGGTTTAAAGCCCAAAGGTCTGGCAGTTGGTGGCTAGTGTCTAATGTTGCAAAGAACATAACCTCCAGCAACTGTGGCCCCATCGCTCTCAGCCACCAGGACTTTGACCTTCCTGTTCCCAGCAGAGCATTCAGGGGATGCATGGACTGGGAGGGTGTCCAGGTTCTAGCTCAGCCACTTGGACTGCATCCCAGCTGTGATGGGGTATCACAGGACACTCAGCCTCCTGCACCCATCAAGGTGATTTCTTATTGTGTGTTTAATCACTGGTGCCGTCAGTTGTAAATTACTGCTTGTCCCAGTCTCTTGATGCTTTTTGGCCGGTGTTTAGATTTGTAACCTGAGTGATAGGCCAGCGTTTTAGTATCATATGTATTGTTCTGGAAGGCTTAGTTAGGCTCACAATACGATCACTACCGAAAGGCCTCCTACACGACCTCAGGGCTGTGTGGGGCGTGGGCGCAGGCGGGCCGGGTGAGGGCAGGTGGGGTCTCCTCTCTCACCGTGGGCAGCGGGGTGGGAGATGGAACTGGCGGCCCCGCTTCCGATGGGCTGCGGCAGGTGGCCAGCAGAGGGCGCCGAGCCCCCAGACACGGCGGCAGCGGCCCAGGACTGGTGCGGCACTTCGGGGCTGCCCCGTCACGCAGCTGCGAGGTGCGGTTGCGTCTGCACCTGTCCTCATCGGTAGGCTACAAAAAAGCGGAGGGAAAAAAACCCACCACCAACAAAACAAGCAAACAAGAAAATAAATCCATATATTAGCCACAACTGTCGTCCCTCCCTTGGAGGCTTCACCCCCTGCGAAGCACGGTGAGGGCAGAGCTGCAGCGGGGCTCGGTGGCTGCAGTGCTGGCTTCATGGGCCAGAGGTGCCCTCGAAGACAAGAACACGCAGTAAGTGCTCCCGATTAAATGCATATTTGTTGGACCAGGTTTTTGGCACGGCAGGGTGCTTTAAATTTGAGTAGATTCATGTACAAATCAATTTGGAATTGGGAAACCATCACTTCTGTTATGTATACATCTCTCCTGTGTTACCAGTTTTCCAGCTGGGAAGGCTGTCAGGCAGACGGCTTCAGAGGCGACTGCCAATGCTGATTCATGACCCAACCCACAAAGGATATTAATATTGTACCATAAGAACATTTTCCTCTCAGAGACAATGAATGTGTCATTTCTGTGATGCAAGTGGAGGTCAGCCTGATGCTGCTCTCTTGCCAGTAAGTTATACAATAAGTTTATAAGTGTTCTTGTTGGACAGAGCCAAAACCTCAGAATCCCTTTCAAAGCCAGGTTTTTACCCCATTTGGTTTACTGTGAGTCCATGGGTTTTGGCCAGCTATAGTCATACTATAAATTAATTTTATTCTGCAACTTTAGAAGGCACTGTAAGGTTTAAGAATATTTTTTCCAGTTGTCACATTTCTAAGTATGTGCTTTTTTTGCCGTATTCAATGCCAAAAAGCACAGCTTAGGAATGTAGTAGAAACATAGGAATTGCCACAACAGTCCATCTTGTCAGTCTCCTGTCTCTGTTGGTTGCTGGTGCCAGATGGAAATTCTTGAAGCAACTATGCTTACAAAAAAGTTCTCCAAAAAAAATTGCATACTTAAATAAATTATATATATATACAGAGATAGAATGATGGCAGGAGGGAAGGAAAGTGAGTGGCTGGAAAGCACAGACTGGGCAGAGAGTTTTAAAATTTATATTATTTATTCTATCTATGTCTAAATTTGTTTTATAGAGCATAAGTCTGATTTTAAGTTTTCCTGCTCCTGTTGAGTAGCCCTCAACCATTCCACATACAAGAAATAGCAAAAAAACCCAGCCAAAAACAAACAAAAAACCCAACAGAGAAGGGAGCTTCTTGTTTTCTGCTTTAGGAGGGATGTAAAGGGCTTTAAAAGTTGAAAACGCTTTGTCAAAGATCATAGGAAGGTGCAGCAGATAATTTAGCAGAGTTAACAGTGATGATGCCTCGTGGAGCGTGGTGTTGGAAAGCAGGGTGTGCTGACTATTTTTACAGCAAGTTCATCTAGCCCATCTAATGGCTAGTTATTGTGTGAAATGCTTGCATGAAAGCACAGCACCATGCAAGCACTGGAAAATTCAATGGTACAAAAGGAGTTATTTAGCTTATGCCCTTGAGATTAATCACAGGCTTGGTAACTTAACTCTAGAGCGATACCTTTCTGCTGTAATATGACTTACTCAAAGCGTGGCTGAGCAGCCAAAGACCGGGCAGTTTGCAGAAATCACAATGTCAAGTATTTCAATGCCAAACTACTTTGCAGAGGAGTGGGACCCGCAGCTTGCAGGGTGCAGCTTTGCAGGCAGTGGAGCAGCAGTTCCCCCTTGCTGCACTGGGTAATCCACTGGAAAGCTGCATTTGTTATCGCCCTTGGGAGCCCGTCGTGGTTCAGTGACGATGAGGCATAACAGGGAGAAAGCTGGAGCACGTTCAGATCTCTGGGGCACTGCTGTGAGTTGTGAACGTTGCCACTGATGTCTGTGGAATCATTTGCCATGCTGCAAATTAGAATGAAATGTACTTCAGGTATTCAGTGCTTAAGAATGTGATTTGATGGTTTAGTGTGTTTGATCGTTGAACAAAGGGGACTGTCCCTACCTGCGTTTCCTGATGCTTTCATGTGCAGGAAGCTTGCTGACCAAGTAAGAGGAGCATATTCAGTGTGCAAGTGAACATAAAACGCAGTGAGTTAGAAGAGGCTTGTGCAGAGAAGTTACTAACCTGATAATGGGTCATATTTGTAAAAGATTTTAGGGATCAGTGTATTCCTCAATTAAGAATTTTTCCATCCTTACTGATAAGTGTATTGGATGAAGGCCATCATTAATTTAAATTTGTCTTGTGCTTATGTCTGAAGCTTATTCAACAAGGACCTTGTACACTTGCAGAGAAATTAAATGCTTTTTTCTCTCCTGTTCATCGCTGCTTTGTGTGGTATGGGCCACCTGTGTATGTGGAGAGATTTTTCCAAAGCGCCTGTCCCCCCAAAACGTCCCCCTAAATGGTTGAGATGAGAAGGAAAAAAAAAAATAAAAAAAAAATCCAAAGACATTTCATATACATAAAATACATGTAATTAAAATGATGAATTATTGTAAGATAGAATATTAGCCTTTTGACATTTTAATCTGAGCAGGAGAGAGTGAGAGAGTGCATTTGGAGCTGCTCAATTAAATTTAGAATTTTTTACTCTCCATTGTTAGGAATAAATAGAAAGATTCTGTAGCAGTCTGTGGAATTATTAATTGCAAGTACTGTAGAAGGTGCATGCACTGTATCATGAAATGGAGTATCATTGTTAGTGACTATATTTCTTGGTAATTAAGGCCCAGACTAATGATGCAAGTTTTCTTCAGCATGATTTTCATCTGATTATGAGGCTGCTTCATTAAGAGCACTCAGACTAACGAGCTGTAGCTGTAATAAAGTAATTTTCTGTCTTGTGCTCTGATTGATAAAGAGTTTCTATAGCTAAAAGGAATTGAAAATATAATTATAATTAGAAATGGTTGAATAAAGTTATTACAGGATTGCTGAAGGGTAGTGCAATTGACACCATAATGTTTTTTTGGAAGTGTGCATCTTAAAATTAGACTTTATAAGAAGGAAAAAAAAAAAAGCTCAACCTGCAACCCCAAACCCTCTATACTAATAAATGGGCAGAATGTTGCTGCTTCCATAAAATGAACTGTTAGGTTTAAATAAAATGAGGTTTTCCCACATTGTTCACAACAAGAAAAACATATGCAGGAGGAATGCTGTTGCCTTTCTTCCCAGCATTCCTCTTAAGTGAAGTCAAGCTTATGAAAGTGCTTTTTACTCCATTTATGAAAATTTTCATGCTGCCATATGTTGCAAAAAAAGATCTTTTTGATTAAGCTGATGTGTTCTGAAGCACACAGTATAATTTTGGAGTTTCCCCTTTAAAAATGAGCAGAGTTATGCAAGTCTTTTCTATATATATGCATACCTTAACTAGTGGTCTTTAAATAAATTTTTAGAACAGGGAGGTTTTCCTTTTTCTGTCTGTCTGTCTTTCTGTCCATCCTTCTGTTGTCTTTCCGTCCTTCTGTCTTTTTCTGAAATCTACTTGTCTTGGCCAATACCAAAATATAACTGGGTCAGATACATGGTCTCTTTTTTTTTTTTTTTTTTTTTTTTTTCTCAAGGGGAGGCAAATCAACTTTTTATCTCGGAAACCTTATTCTTTTTTATGATGTTCATATTATAAACAGTGCAAACTCTATTAGAGCAATCCTTTGTGTTTATGCCATAGGATATATATGCTGTATTGGTATAAAAATCTATAATAAGGGTTTTATTTAGAATTAGCTGATGCACTTTAGTACTCAGAAGTTGTTTGATTTATTTAATTTGGAGGCTCTTTGTATTGCTGTGTCTTCCACTTTGGAAGTTATGCATACATTTTAAAGCTACAGTTATGCACATTTGGTTATGTAAATCTGTCCTATGCAGACTCAGAGGAACTTTATTGTATTGGTTTGAACCAAACAGTAGATCATCTAGATGTATATTTATGCTAATTAACTTAAAGCCAGCATTTTGCATTGATTGCTCAGTCATAATGCTTTTTTGAAGATTTTTGGAATTTTTGAAAATCATTCTTAATGCATTATCTGGTGATAAAAGTGTGTTATTGGAATACCATTAGCAGGAATAAAAAAAGAGTAGAATTTTATTGGTCGTTCATTGAAAATGTTAGCTGTGATTAGTTACATAATCCTACATTAACCTGTAAATTAAAATTCCTTGGTGCAATTTGATGGCTGATTTAATTTTGTCTTTCTTTGTTTGCCGCAGGCTAATTCCATTATGAATTCTTTATACAGCCTTTTCCCTCAATGATTAGCAGCTTCTACTCAAGTTCTGATTACTATTGTACACTTAGCACTACATAAAGCTGGGGATTAATATTCCCCTGAAGAATTGTTGCTATGGATCTGCTCTATTCCTTCTAAGAGATGTTTCTGCAGCTTCAATTGTCCATAAATTATGATCTCTAGTGAATTATCTGTGGGAGTGAACTAAGCTTAACAAGCTGAAGAGAGCACTCTAGTTCTGAAAGAAAAAGGGAGAGAGAGATAAAAAGATTCTCAATTATTAATTGCAAGGCTACCATTATACAGAAGTGGTGATATTTTCCCTATCTTCATTTCTGTGAGCATGTAAGAAATCAGGGTGAGTCAGAAACACTGAAATTCTAACACCCTCCAGCACTTCGATACTGGAGGATCTTAATTATGTGTAGATGTAGGTGGAAAAAACAGCCCCATCACCCTGAGTTTTAAGTTTGTATTTTGGCTCTTCTCATTTCTTTGTCACCACCTCTGTCCTGCTGATAGTTTTCAGTCTGTTGATAGCATGATTAGTAGCCTGGCTCAACTGCCTTTAAAATATACTTGGGATTAATAGGGGATTTAATTGTAGATGTCTGAGGATCTTTCATATTTGGAGAGGTTTTATTAAGAGACATCTCTTCCAGTTCAAGTTTGTGAGCACTTTGCTCTGCTCCCATCTGTCCCCTTTTGTTAGGGCTTTAAAGTTGTATTTCTCCTGCTGATCCATGGCTGTTTTCCTTCCTGCTTGAAAAACCTGTTTTGAAGGCTGGATTGTGGCGTTCCCCTTTCTTGTGGGTCATGTTAGATATTCCCAGTTGAGATGATCATGTCCTTCTGCCTTCCAGCCCCAAGCCAAGTGAGCTTTTTTTCAAACTTTGGTCTGTGGAATAACAGGGATAAAATGGCTGTCACAGATGTGATTTTGGGGGTACCTCCCTTTTAGGGAGCTCCTCCAGTGCCACAGAGCTCTCTCTGCAACCACTGCTTCTGGCTTCTGCCATGCAGGAGAGAGAGAGATAGTGGGCGGTATTGACCTTTTATCACCAACTGCCAAATGCAGAGCTATCCTCAATTTACTCAAGGTACTGACTGGATCTAACTGTCCTTGGCTATTCCACACCAAAGGGAATAGGAAACAGTTCAGTTTGTTTTGCTTTATTTTAACCAGACTGCTGCTTTACTTTTGGATGTTGCACTGGCTATAATTCAGCTAGACCCAAGGAGTATTTGATGTTGACTCAAGACCCTTAGGTGTGTGTATAT
>JAOEGS010019906.1:0-23016 GCA_025447755.1 Corythornis vintsioides
TTTCATATATATATATATATATATATACACACACACGTGCATGCACACACAAAGCTCTATAAATCAGAATGGCCACATTGAGGACATTCCTATATGTTTACTGATGCTAAAATTAACTGCCTTGCAGAGCAAATGCAGAAGCATTTCTGATGTTTCTGTCTCCTTGCAGACAGAAATAACATTTAATTGTTAACCTTGAGAAGTTTTAAGTTGTAATAGATATTGATTTACAGTTCTTTCAGTGCAGATAATCAGTGTAATAGAGTCTCAGGCAAAAATACTCTGCTTTAGTGCCATAAAGTATTGGAGATGACTTCCTCCACTGGGTCATAAACTAGAATGAGTTATATGACTGCTAGTTACACCCTTCATTTACAGAAAGAAAACAGAAAATTCAGCAGAGGCAACAGTCAAATAATGGAACTGCACAGCTTAACAGTTTAGAAAAAGCTTCATAGTTTGGCTTTATTTTTATCTTTCTCTTTCTTTGTTGTACTGCACTGGTAGACATTTTGCAGTGGTGGGTATAACAAATACCCTGTGGAGCTTTCCAGATGAGACACTAGGTCCTGTGTTTGCAGAAGAGTTTATATGATGGCCCAGGTGACATTGGAGAGTCTAGAGGAGTCCTGCTTAAAAAAGAAACTATGCAGAGATGCTAGGACACAGCCCAGGCACCCTAGTTCCAACTTCTGGGTTCAAATAGGCTTCCAAGTCAGAAGAAGGGGAGGCAATTAGCTTTTGCCTTCCTGAAGAAGGATGAGGACTTGAGGCTGAAGAGCTGAGCTGGTTGCAAGAGGGATTTATTTATTGATTGGTCCTTTGAAATGAAAAATAGCCTGAGAGGTGCATAGATTGGAATTGTTTTGGTGCTTGATTCTGGCAGAAAGCAAGATCAGCCTCTGGAATGTTCCCTGGACCTGGACAGATTGCTGAGTGAAGGCACTGATTTGGGCAGATGCTTCCCAGAAAGCACCTCTGGAAAGACCAGGAGCACTGGTGTGCTGGAGGGTACCCAGTCTGCTTGCAGATCACACTGCCAATGCCACCTCCTGCTCTCCTCACATCCAGTGCCAACTGTTGCTCTAAGCTGAAGTTACTTTGACAGCACAGGCACAGACTTAGGAGATCTCCTTTTTTGCACCATTTTGCCTGTTGTGCTGTGCATTCAGTGGGGTTTCTTTTGCTTCCTCCTGGAGTGTTATTCTGCACGTCCCTGCCATGCACTGCTGCAGGGAAAAATGCAGGGCTTGCCTCAGCCCACCCAGCTGTCAGCACGTGGCAAGCAGAGTCCAGCAGCAGAAAACATGACTTTGTATTTAAAGCACTAGCCTGGCTTCAAATACCTACCTTCATATAAGCTCCCTGTGGGCCCATTGAGAGGTCACTCAGCTTCTCTCTAGTTCACTTTCCCTTCAGTCAAATAAGAATAACAGTGAGTCCCTGCCCCTCAGAAGTCATCTGAGGAAAATCCTATCACAGTTTAAAACCTAGTTAGGAACAGAGGATGGAACTACCAGCTTGGGCAGATGTAAGGCAAGGGGCAGCAGTTTTCATCACAGGATAGGAACCCCTGTAAGCTTTAAAAGAAGTATAAGGTCAGCTATTGTAGTAACTGCTGCCAAACCTTTCACTGGCTTTTGCTTAGCAAACCTTCACTGTTTTGCAGACATCTCTCCCAATTGCCAAAGAGCAGATCTTGCATTACTGAAGTTTTGCCATTAGAGCTGCATCAGCCTTTATGTGTGTGCATCATTATCATATTTAGATGTTTATGCAGCAGCAAGAAAAGCAACTTTTCATCTGAAAAAAAAAATCTGTTTCAACATATACACAGAGTTTTCCACAGTCCTGCAAAGTAGGTCAGGAAATCAAATCACCAAAACACATCACTTTTCTATGGAAAGCAAACAGAAATAACCTCAATCTATTTGCACTTTTGTTTCCTGTTTATGGAAGCAGTTATTGACAATCTAATTTCATTTCTTGTTGAGTCCTTCTTGATCATCTAGCTCTACTAAAGGAAAATTATACAGTGGGAGGTGCTGCTTCTCAATGCAGGTTTGGTTCTCTGTACCCTTAAAAGCAGAGGGGGGAAGCTGGTTTGGTTTTTGGTTTTAATTTCTTGTAGAAATTAAAAATTACCATCATGTTCAAAGAGGAAAAATTCTGTTGTAAACACAAAAACGAGAAAGTCTTGCAAAATCCCCAAGCTCCCAGTTCTGCCTTCGTTGCCTTTCTTGGCATCTGGGGAGGTTTTGATTGAGTGAAAACTGGATCCAGGCTCACAGCTGAGGTGGGAAATGACAGCTCTGGAAGGCAGAGGTCTTAGCAGAAAAATTCAAGCCTGATAAGCAAAGGCTGTGCCGTGTTTTACTGAGGTCTTGTTTTCCATTCACCTCTCGGAGTTGCAGCTTCAAATACTTGCAGGAACAGATCAGCTTCAGAGAAGCTCTGGCACTTGTGAAAAGTTTGAAGTATTAGAGTTTAATTTGAGCATTTCATAAGCTAAATATTTGTAGAAAACAATCTTCCTCTTTAGTTCGAATCATTTATTTTGCCTGGGGTGAAGAAAGTTTTTCAATTCTTTTCCTGTAACAGCCTTCACCAGAATACTAAAGTATGAGGTATAATTCAGTGGAAAATACCCTGAAATACTTTGTTCTTCTATTTTCAGATTCACTTGGAAAGAACCATTTCTCAAAACCACTTTGGGTTTGTATTTTTTTACCAGAACCAAACAAAAATCTTACCTCTGGATACTCCTTTTTAAGACATTTAGATGAGTTTGTTCAAGTGCAGCTCACCTTGCCTGCACGTTTCTGCCTTCTTTTTCTACTTTATTTCCCTGAAAAACTGCCTCTTCTTCCAGCCTCACCCACTGTAATTGTGTATCTTTTGTTCTTGCCAGAAAGTGATTTCCTTAGAACCATCATCCATTGGAAACACAATTTGTTTGTTGGGAAGTAAGCAGATGGAATGTAAGGTGGCAAAGGAGTGAGGAGTTTGAGGTAAGGTATTCTGTGAATGCCAGAAGATTATATGGAGCAACAAATCGCTTTTGTTGAGTGATTTAAGGCCAAAGTAGAATATTTTATATGCCTTCAATGTAGTAATTCCTTTGTGCTAAAAAAAATGGAAGAGCTAAATAAATAGTAGAGAGACACAAAAAGAAATAAATAAGAAGCTGTAGTTGTTAATTTATTTGCTCCTCTAAGGGTTTTTTCAGTGTGAGCAGAGGAGTGATAAAACCAGGAGTGCATAAACCAGCAAAAGCCTGATAGCAGTGCAGGCACCTGCAAGGAACATTGGAAATGATATACAGCCCAGGGGCTCTGGGCTCAGTGGTCAGCACAGACAAAAGAGGGAACCTGGAAAAAACAAAAAGGGAAATATGCATCCCACCCCCCAGCTGAAACTGGGAAAGGAAGGGCAATGTAGGATGAATGGCCAGCGAGGAAGGAAGAACAGAGTGGGAGCAGGTGAGAATGCTGCTCTCTTCCAGGTCATTCAGGTGTTATTTGTTGCCTGAATCTGAGGAGGTTCTTGGTAGCTTATGTGAAGTGAAGGAGCAATCTCAGGCCATTTACTCCTGACAGGAGCCCACATTAAAAAAACCCTTACATATACTTGCCAGCTGGAGGTCAGTTATAAAAGCTTCATGGGGGAATTAATTTGAACTTCCTTTTAGGTCTGTGTACTTTGGTACATTAAAACACTATAATTTTTCTGTTATTCTTGCTCTACAGTAATGAAAAACTTCATTTTTAGACCAACCAGACCCGTATCTTTCATAATCTTCACATATCTTTCACTAACACCTTGAGATCAACAAGCCCTTACAAGGCTTTTATTAACTGGGACACAACACATTGAAACTATTAAAATATCTGTCCAATTACTAGTGAGAACACAGTATCTGATACCAGATGTGTAAAGTGATTTAGAGAAATCAGGTTGCAGGCATCTGTGCTTTCTTGGGACTCTCATATTTGAACATGATTGTGAGCAGTGATAGAACAGGAACAGAGGTGAAGCCAGAAAGCAGCTTGCACAGTGCTGGACAGGGTTTGCCTTGAGCTGCTGGCCTTGGCTCTCCTCAGCAGGGTCATACGAGGCTTCCTACTCTATCCCTGACACCTTGGGAACAACTCTCCAACAGAGAAGTAAAAATACCAGCAATGGTTTCTGCATTAACTCAAATAAATGATGAGTTCTGAATTTTTACCAGCCTTTTCTTTGCAAGGGTGCTTTGTATGCTAATGCTTTCTATCACTGTTTGCAAGACAGCACAAGGAACAGAAAGTCAATGTTCTTGCTTTTCCTATTAGACCCAAATTTTACCTGAAAAGCTGTCAAAACAAACTCTCAGGCTAATCCATTTCACTTCTGAGTCACTGTCTGCACTCCCTTTTTGCATAGTCCCAACTTTCATTTCCTCCAACTTCACTTTCAGCCCATCACAAGCAATGAGGGAGATGGGGAAATCATATGCCCGGAGTATTCAAGCTCTTTTAGCTCTGTTGTAGTTTATTTTCTCTCCAGGAAGATTATTATGAATAACCTGAGTTCAATCTATGCAGTATGAGGTGGTGTTTTTTTCCAAATTCTGAAAAAAAAAAAAAGGAGATGCAATTGGGCATTAAAAAGAACAGTTGCTCTTCATCTTCTCTACCCAGATGGAAGCATCCCACAGACCAGATTTGGTCTGTAGACCTTCAGCTGGGTGTAGTAAATTAAAAGTATCTTTCTTCTGAATCCTAAAAAAAAAGGAAATAAATATATAATTCTAAGCTGCATTATAAACAATCTCATTACTTTCCCCCATTTAAATGAAAATTGGATTTTTTCTAAAATATATCCATTTTTATCTTATAGAAAATCTATAAGATTTTAAAAAATAATAATAATAAAATGGCATTTAATGATGGAATGGGATTCAGAATGCATACATGCCCTCTCTGAGTACCTGGAAACTTCCAAAACAGAGTTTAGAGTAGGAGAGCCACTGTGTTCCTCAGCTGGTTGACTGAGCTTTTATGAGTGTGTTTAACAAATAATGGGATTGCTGCACAGCACAGGATTTGCTTGGGAAAAAAAATTAAATCACAGGCAAAATATGGATGGTCTGTCCAAAAATATGTGCAGGGGAAGACATAAAACTCTTCTAATCACACTGAGTACATCTACTTAAGGACATAATGAAATTGCAGAATGATCTAGACATGGTTGGATGTTAAAGCCTCCAGCACTGAAAGTGCCTTTCTGTCCAGCCCCTACAAAAGAGCATTTGATCTGGTAGGAAAAACAGAGAGCTGAGAACCCTGTGGCCTCTTTCAGCTTCTATGTGCATAATAATATTTTGCAGTCAGATCCACTTGGAAAATAAATGACTGGCAGGATGATCAGAAGCACAAAACTTCCCTAAACTTCTCATTCCACTGGTGAGTGATGAGGCTTTGGATGAGTGGGTTAGGAGAGCACTCTCCATATATAATGAGTGGAAGAGGGGGGCTGCTCTGAGGGGTGGTGTAGAGACACCCCCCATGAAGTCAGGCACTTAGCTCAATCACCCTGATCACTGCAGAATTAGGTGTCTGACCTCCAGAAGGCAACTCTTCCTCTCTCACCTCTGTCCTTCTCTCTCTCCCCACTGCTTTAATTACTTAGAGGACAGCTCTGCTTTTTTATTTACCCAGCTTGGTTAAGTGCTTACGTCAGATGAGATAAAATCAGGTCTAGGCCTCTAACTTAGAGATCTAAATGTACATGCTGAAGTAAACAGTGTAAATACCTGCCAGGCTAGCATGGGATAAACACAGGCTCCTCATGCAGTAAGGAAATATTCTCTTATTGTCTTTGGCCATCTGCACAAACAAGTCTTCATAAATATTCCCAATTAATGTATTTATCTCCTAGCTAAATTAGCAGCACTTTTTATGATTGGAATATTTCAACCAGCAGCTGAGCTCTTTGTACTGAGTGTTCCTTTGTAATGGGCAGTCCATTGCTATCTTACTGCAGCAAGCAAAGCAGAGACTCACTGTGCTGTAAATATAAACAGAATTAATACCAGCAACACAGCTCTCGAGAAGCTTTAAAACCAGACAGGGTGCTTAGCCACTGTCATGCAGCCCAAGGAGCTGGGGAGATAGGTGGCAAAACAAATCAGTGCTCAACTGTGTGCACCCCAGTCCTCCTTCAGACAATGCTTCAGTGAGCTCCTGTGCTCACCACGTGGACAGCAAATGTGAGCAGTGTGGTTTCTTCAACTTATAGAATGGGGCACCTGAATCTGAGTGTTTTAAAATGTAGGAGTGCAATGCCACCTAATTATCTGTGAAGCCAGATTGCAGCCAGTGACATGCACAATAACCAAGGCCAGAACCAACCTTAATAATATCCCATAGCAAATAATAGGAAAAAAAAAAAAAGGAAAATAAAAAGCACAGAAGTACTAGGTTGGTTGGAAACAATGCAAGAAAGAATGGCAGTGTGCTGAGCTGAGTGATAAATTCATAGCATATTGTGTCCCTAAATGAAAACATAGCTACTTTGTGAAATAGCAGGGGGGAAAAAAACGAAGCAATACAAAGGGAAAAGGTTATATGTCTAGTTTTCTGTGTGTGAAAGAATGTGTGGCATGTTCTCAGGGTGACTACAGAAATTTCAGTGCATTTTTAGCTGTGTGGCTTCATCACAAGCTTGTTTTGGTTCTGCTTCACAAAAGTCATAAATCCGCTCCATCCAGTTAGGAATGTTTTTGATTCATTTCCATAGAGCCCATGGCTAGAATTTATGCTTTTCTCTAGTCATTTGAAAAAATCCCATCACTGAGGAGATAGGATCAGAAAGAGCTTCTGTGCTTTCCTGACTGAAGCTGAGTGCATGACAGAGAGCTGCTGCCTGTCTCCTGAGCTCTCCTGAGCCTCTCTTCTGAGAGCTTCATGGCTGACAATGGCATCAGTGAAAATCCTCTGTGAAGAAGACAACCTTCTAGCTTGGTAGTGTTTGCAGTGAGCACCAATACTTTGGATGAGCATTTGATTTCTGTTAAAAAATCCCAATTACACTGAGTAGAGGCTCTTCAGCTTTACTTAGCTTCAGAGGGTTTTTGAAGCACATGCAGAAGCTGAGCCTGGGAGGTTACTACATGCTGCTCTTTCCTATTTTCCCATTGGTTATCCACCTCTGCTGCATGATGCCATCTCATCCATCCCATATTACCACTCCCACGTGCCATGAAACTTAGAGCAAAACCAGCCCCAGCACATCCCTTGCAGCAGAGCAGTAATTGAGGTCAGCTCTGAGCAAATCAATCACTTCTGCCCTGCCTCACTTCAACTCCAGCATGAACGTTGATTCACCCTGTGCTTTGCTACAGCCCTTTCCATCTCTTCCAAAACTGATGGACAAAGTGGTGTTCAACCAAATCACAGCTACCTCCCTGCCTTATGGTAGGATATTTTTCCTGGTGGTTTCCACACAGAACTCGTGGGCAGTGCCAAAGTTCTAAGCAAGGAGATTGTCTAGAGAGCAGCTCTCACAGCCACCACGGAATAACTCACCATGGGAAAACAGTCCATTGAAATAAGAAATAAAATAAAAAATAATGGCAATCCTATTTTGAAAATGAAATAATTGCTAAAATTAAAAGTAATCCCACAGGGTGGAGTCACTCCAGACAAACAGTCACCCAAATGTCCTTGCCAGTGGAATGAATTTGGCCCTGAATAGGCAAGGCCGTTCTGAAGTCACGGATGAGAACCCAAGGAGAAATGAGCAACAGAAGCTAGAACAGACCAAAGGACTCTTGCCAACCCCATCATCATTCCCGAGGTAATACAGGGTAAAAATGAAGAGAGCAAGTGGTGCTAAGGCCCCCATACAATTGTTGCTTTTTGATGAAAATCAGGGGGAAGGAGAGTTTAAATAACTCCCAATATAGCAACTCAACGTATGCCACAGCAACACAGATTTTACCACTCCTATCATTCACTTTCACCATCCAAACAAGCTTCTTTGTTTAAAAACTTCAAAAACATGTTACTTCAAGTATGTTTATTGGTAGGCAAGCTTCTATTTCACTCTGGTCAAATTCCAAACTGGATAATTACAGCCTGTCTGCTGAAAACTCCCACCATAATTTCATTTGGCTCTACTGTTCCAAACTGCTGTGCAGAATAGCTTCACTCTAAAGAGCTTCCCTGTAAAACTGGGCAAAGCAATTCCACGTGCCAGCAAAAAAAAAAAAAGGCTCCCTGATCTGTTTTCTAGTTTGGAAAGCACTTCAGATTTTACCTGGGTGGGAGAGGGAGTCAGCAATAAAAGATTTGATGTATGCTGAAGCATGAGTGTTTACATACACAGATGTATATTGAACTTACCAAATATACTTCTAATGCATGAGCTACATGAAAGCAATGTTTTAGGGAAAAAAACCAACCACCAGGATAAATTACTTGTATTTGAATAGAGGGGAAAAAATCAGGAAAACACGTGGTTTTCATTATTTTCTCATTGTTTTCTCTACAAAGACCCGTGGACTCTGGTCTCTCTAGCAAGCAGCTATTCTGCACACACCTCCCCTGTGTTCCAGCTGTGAATTTCATACTCATCACACACTTTCCCAAGAAATTGTCTGCACTAACCTTTGTTGATAGGTGTCACAATATTTCACAGTAAAAAGCCACAGCATGTGTTGTAAATAGCAATAAGACTCGGCTTTGCAGATATTTTTCTTTTTATACTAGACTGGGAATTCTATCAAATGAAACGGCCTAAAGTTCACTGCTTCTCTATGGCTTATCAAGCTGAACAAGTGAACTGGATATAAATATCCCCACTGCATTTATCAAGACATGAAATTGAGCAATAAAGTAAATTTTGGTGATGAGAAGGTCCATCGCTGATGGCCTTTCAGTACAGCAGCAGCTGCAGGGAAAAAAAAAAGGCTTCTCAATTATTCATCCTCAGGAATCTAAACAGGAAATCTCACCCTCAGATTTTCCTCTTGGTTACCTGATCCCTCGACAGTATCTGTGCACTCTGTCCACACAATGCAGTCGTTCTCTTCCAGCTGATGAACTCGGGGTTTATCTGTGTCAAACAGCAGAGTATTTTGATTGCAACACAGCCCTTTGAACTAAAACTCCAGAGGAATGTTGGCAGAGGGCTGACAATACCGAGCAATTAGCTTAAGTGCTCTCCCACCGAAGTGTAATCACCCTCCCAAATAAACCAGCTCCTACTCAACAGAGCAAAGAGAAGACAATCTTGGCCAGAAGTCACCTGGCAGGGGGTCTATGAACATCTCACCAGGGAGGACTACAGAGGTGCCACATTTGTCCTGTGGAGACTAGGTGTGAACGAGCCCTCAGGGGCTCCCAGGCAGTGGCCAACTGCATCAGGGAGTCTCCTGGCTTCTTGGTAGCCTTGAGAGGCTCCACATAGCTAGGAGGCCTAGAAATGTTGTGCAGAACTTGTTCACCCGTTATTCTGCAGGTCTCCTGAGCCTCTGGGTATGTCACTGTTTGAGGGGGAGCCAGGAGTCCCACAAACACCACAGCTCTCACAGTGGCTTCTGAGTGAGCCTGAGACTGGAAGCCAGATCCGGGCCTGATCAGAAAGGAGAGGCTGAAAGCACCTTGGGTGTCCATGCCTGGATAATAAACTGGTGAACAGTCAGCCAGCAGATCCCTTGCTGCATTTTGTTCTGCTGCTTTTTTCTCATACACTCAAACCCTCTGTTAACCCGAGGCTACACAAGACACCAGCGAGGAGAGAACATTATTACATCCTACTGATATCTTCCTATACAGTCAGATGAAGGCTCTGGTGAGAGAAAACTGTTTTACAGATTTTAGTGACACCAGCTGACATGTAAAGAGTACAATTTCATATTACTCTTCTTGGCAGGGGTGCTTATGTCAGAAACTCCCATATACAAGGATTTCTTTCTGTGCTGCCCAAAGATGAGGGTTGTTGGGCCACACAAAAGACAAGTAAATAGCAAAAAATACTAAATAATACCAGTAATAAAAAACTATTCCATTTGACCTGGGTTCTCTTCCCTGGTGTTACATCTGAAAGCATATTAGATGCAGAAAAGGGCAGGGTGAAAGGGTGCCAGTGAGCCCTCCTTCCACTGCCTTTGCTTTAGAGACAATGGCAGTCAGCACTGTGCCCTTAGATCCACACAAAAGCTGGCAGATCATGTGCCAACCAGTCCTCACACATGAGAAACAGGGAATGATAAACCAGATCTGAGAGCAATAGCAATGCAAAGATCTTGACAATAGGGAAGAGATAAATGCATAAAAACATCCTCCCGGGTAACTCCGGAGAAACTAAATTGGAGCAATCTCATTTGCAATCTCATTTCTGTGAAGAGGCACATCCAGGTGATTCAGATGTTCACAGAATCACTAGATCATCAAGTCCAACCATTATCTAACTCTACCAGGGCCACTACTGCACCATATCCTTAAGCACCATATCCAGATGGCTTTTAATACATCCAGGGATGGCAATTCAACCATTTCCCCAAGCAGCCTGTTCCACTCTTTGAGAACCCTTTTGGTATAGAAGATTTTCCTAATCTCCAACCTCAACTTGCCCTGGCATCACTTGTCATTTCCTCTTGTCTTATGTCTTGGTACTTGTGAGAAGAGACCAACAGCCGCCTCTGATGGCTCGTGTTCAGTGTTGGATCCAGCACAGCACATGCCCAGCCTGGCCATCCAGACAGTTTTTTCAGGAGGATGTTGTGAGGAACAGTATCAAAGGCTTTAGTGAATGCCAGGTAAACGACATCCACAGCCTTTCCCTCATCCACCAAGTGGGTCACCTGTCACAGAAGGAGAGCAGGTTAGACAAGGAAGACCTGTCCTTCATGCTGACTGGGCCTGATCTCCTGGTTGTCCTGTAAATTGTGTGCTATGGCACTAAGATAATTTGTTCCATGACCTTCCTGGCACCCAGGTCAGACTGACAGGCCCATAGTTCCCTGGATTCACCTTCTGGCCCTTCTTGTAGATGGACATCTCACTGCCACTAATCCCCAGTTCATTGGCACCTCCCCAGGTAGTCAGGAGTGCTGATAAATCATGAGGAGTGGCTTGGTAGGCACAGCCACCAGCTCCACAGTTCATCACACCCAGAGATGTCTGTTTCTAGTCTACTCCCTTACACTGAAACAGGATTAACAACAATTTGAACATTCATGACAGATGCCTCTTTAATTCCTTAAAAACAATTCTACAACCTCCTCACAACCTGTTCCTAACAAGTAAGACAGCAAAACCAGCCCTTGGTACATAGCTGAGTCTTTCTGTCACAGATGGAATGCACTACTGCCTGCCCAGAGGACAACTAGAACCATTCTTGCCTCCCAGTTTGAGAAGAAACCATTGGTAACTTCTCTGAATGCAGATTTTCACCCTTATGTGTAAATCCATCTAAATCCTGTTGCCCTGAATTGTCAGGCACATCAAAATGTATTCTGAAATCAAACTGTAATATAGTTTTCTACTGCTTCCCCTTATCCCCTAAGTGGGTTAGCCTACCAAGAAAGGAATTCTGGTTGAATTGACATTATGTGAGTGTTGACAAATGCATGTTGGCTGTTTCTTACCAATCCAGGGGCCTGAATTTACTAATAATTTGCTTTGATATATTTCTTTTAAATTCATAATGTTTTTATAAAGATCTACTCTTTCCCTCTTCACTCTCCCTGGCTTTTCTTTTTCTCATAGGCAACAATTTGTGGTCACAGCTCAAGTTTTTTTTCCAACGGTGGAGACAAAGCAAAGCACTGAACGTTTCAGTCTTCCTCTGATTTTGTCCATTAGTTGCTTATTTGCCCATAAATAATGGAGCTACATCTTCTCTACTCTTTCCCTTCCTTCTAATCTAAGGCTATTGATTAATAAAGCTGTGGTTGCATAACAACCTTTGCATGACTAGAAATGTTTTGTATTTCTCAGCATTCCATAAAACTTTCAGTTGCTCTAAGCAGAATTTTTCAGCCATTGTGTATTCACCTTGTAGTCCAGATGAATTTACCACATCTTTCCAGTTTGTTTAGGAGAATGTCATAAGGGTGTATGAAAGGCTACAATAAAATCATGGTGTACAGCTTCAGTTCCTCCTTCTTTAAAGAACTTCTTTCCTTCCTCATCCACAATGAAAATCTACAATGGTCTATTGCAGGTTTACACCTAAAATGAAGTGCTCAAGAAGGAGACAGTGTTTTTTTCAAGTGACCCCAAGCAGGCCTGCAAGGACCCCTGAATGACACCATAGCTTCCACCAAAACCCAGTGCAGTACCAGTGCTCAGAGCCTTTGCATTCCTCAGTGCTTATGCAAACCCCCTTCTCTTAGTTGTGGCCAGGGCTTGGGCTTGAAAGGCTACCCATGCTGAGAGCAGCTCCTTGGTGCTCACATCTTGCCTCCACAGCCTAAATACCAAGTTCTGCTGTACTAAATGGTTCTGAAAACTAAATATGAATCTGCCTGCATCTACTTTTATTTTCCATTCCTCCTGATTTCTCTGCTCTTCTTATCCTTTTTGATTTATTGTTTTGCTTGACTGTTTTCCCAGTCTAACTTTCCCAGTTTTTGGTCCCCGCAATTGAATAATTATCCTGTCTTCATCCTCCAGGTTGTCTTCAAAATCCCTCTAAATCTTACCAAAAAAAACAATCCTCTTTTCTCCTCTCTCCCGTGCTTCTGTCCTCTGCTTTACCTTGTGTTTATTTGCTTTGGCTTATTTTCTTTTTACGTTTCAAGCTCTTGGTGCAAGGACCATGCCTGCATGTGGAAAACACATCAGAATTCTATGATGTCATAGAAGAAATAGGAATATAAAAAGAAGGTTGTTTTTACTATCAAAGTAAACACACCTTTCCTGACTGTGCTGCTCTAAAAGAGAAACAAGGAGGTGCCAGCACCTACCTAGTTCATCTTTTCCTTCCCCCAGTGAAGCAGGCAGTGAGCAGCCATGGGAGCTGCTTGGAGAGAGGCAGAGTGAAGGCAGAGCCTTTGGGAGGCAGAGATTTCTATTCACTGACATGTGACTTGGCTGAACACCAAGATGAGAAACGTGCTGGCTTGGGTGATGTTTAATTTCACCTTGTTGTTATCCATGCTAATCTTTGGAGGAGCAAGGGCACAGTTGCTGGCTGCTCCCCTCTGTTTGCCCTGTCACACCCCAGAAACCCCTCGTATGCAAAGCTCCCAAGTCACTGTGAAAAGTGACTTTCAGTGCAAAAAGTGTATTCACCACAAGTACACGGTTGGGATCAACAGATTGATTTTGAAGCTGGTTAGCTTTTGAGGGTGACATTTATTAAGATGAATCCATGGGACATTTCTCCCAATCTGCAGTTTTAAGCATCAAAACCCAACGTAGCTGTCTTCTTACCAATACATTTATGTCAGTGGAATGAAGAACACTTGAAATTCTGATAAGTGAAAACTTTCTGGCTGATGGGCCACCTGCATATTTTCAATGCCAGTGTAGATCAAATCCCTAATAAATCACAGTTCTTTTCCCTGTAGATTAATATATTTTCTTTTTTTGTTGTTGTTGTTTTCTTTTTTCATTTTTATTCAACAATGCTTCAACACTTCCTGCTTCAAGTGATCATCAAGATGATCCTTAATTTAGTTTCTAGGAGATAGAACTTCAAATAATGGTTGTATGAAGTGGTAAAATTATCACATACTTTAACTGTCAGCTCTGCTGAAATAGTACAATTGGATCATGACTGATGTGGCTTTCTAAAAACCATGCCTAAAATGCAACCTTAAAAGAGTCTTTGTCCAAGGAATTCATCTCACTCCTTCCAGACTAATGAGAAACACTGTGGCAGGATAAATCATTTCCTGCATAATGCACAGATCTCTGAACACCACAAAACTAGTTTTAAAGGAACATAGGAAATACAGTTTGAAGTTGCAGGAAGTTTTGCTCCAAATTGCACTGTGTATGTGCTGATCATCTGTTAAGCAAACAACAATGTCTCCAGGCAAAGAATTCAAGTTCAAGCCCCTGGTATTTCTAGACAACAATGAGATGGAGTAAAACAGTCAGGGCAGATCTGCAAATCTTCCTGTGAAATCCACAGGAATTAAAAGTCCGTTTGCCTGAAGGAATAATAAGTGAAAAAGCAATTGCAAGTCACACCACAAAACAACTGGAGCTGCAACCATGTGCTGCTTTACTGCCTGTTTGGGACCCTTGTTCACTCACAAACCCAGTTTCAGGGATCCCAAGCCATAGGCCAGAAACACTGAGGCCACAGAATGCAAATGTCTGGATGAGAGTGAAGTTATTCAGCAGGCTCAGCTCCACCAGGAAAACCCAGTGAGTGTAGCAGCAGATACTGTGGCAGAGATGACCAGTGCCTGCAGATCTGTGCATGCTTAGGCTTTCCCACTGCTGCCCACAGGCATTTTCTCCAGTCCTCCTGCCCTTCCTCCTTACTTCAGCAAAAGGTCACCCTCCCCATCTGATTATTGTTTAATTTAAATGCAAATTCAGAATCTTCCTCCTCTGACTCTTTGGATATTTACTAAAACTGGAACATTCATCATAAATATCATGCATACTATCACCCCTCCAGGTTCTGATTTTGCTCTCAAGTCCAGCACCTGATGGTTCAGCCCAGCACCATGAGTGACAGCCACAGGCTTTGGCTCTGCTCTCAGCTATGGGTTTGCTGCTGCCCATCACTGCCCAGCCTGCAGTTGTGTAGCTATTGCATCTTCCAGGTTTCTAGGGAAGAAGCTGCTATGGCAATGCAACAACAGTGCAAGTCCAGCAGCCCACGTGAGTGCAGAACAGAGCAAGGCTGTGACTGAGGACAAGTGAGCCAAGAACATTTCAGTCCTACCTTGCTGTGACAGTCTTGGATCCTGGCAGGACAAAGGCTAATTATATTTTCTATGATTTTCCTTAGTACTGAGGGTGTCATCTTGGCTTCCCCTTCACACAAAGGCAGTTTGCCACCAGCACCAACAAGGTGCATCCAGGAGCAATTGCTGTCTCCCTCCAGGAGAGCAGGCAGCCATGGAGAAGTGGCATTTCAGTTCAACACCTTTACACTTCAGTGGCACATCGAAGATGATTCCACAAGCAGGAGCCAAAGCAGTCTGGCACCAATCCTGCTAAATAGTTCACATTATGTGTCCTTCATGCTTGTTTTTTTTTTTATCTGTGGTGGGTCTTAAGCACTTTGCTTAAAGGGCTGTCTCATACCAACAGCCATTCTCTGCACCACCATCCCTGGCTCAGAGCAGGCTGCAGGACATCTCCCACCCTGGTGCCACCTCAGCTGCCCCCTCCAGCCACACCACACTGTGCAAGAATAGAAGGGGGAACATGCAGACCTGTGTTCTGGATTGCCAAGGTCTTTAGTCATGTCTGAATTATTTTTCCTCCTGGCCTGCAAAAGGAGGATACCCTGGATACACAAAATACTTCAGTTTACCATTGATTTCCAAACCACTAGTGGATTTTTTGTGAGATCACAACTGTCAAACAAACAAACAAGCAAACAATCACGAAGAAGCAGTGTTTTGGCCCATGAATGTTTTGCCTTTCTCAAGTAATACGTTGGCACTGGCAACATAATCAACGTTGGGATAGTTGGGCACAGTTGGAGATGTGAAGCTGCCTAACTTGGCCCTTTGAGCCCAAGGCCCCTGGAACAGCCCTGGCTTGCCTGCTGCTTTCTCACCAGGCCATGGAAAGGCAGCAGCACTGAACACCAGCTACTGTTCCAGAAATGCAGTTGCATTTCCAAGTGACCTACTGCAGCACTGGAATCTGCAGCACACCTTGGACCTGAGTGTTAGCCCCTTGAGCTGGCTGAATGGCCAGATTCCTGCTGAGAACAAGCAGGACTGAAGTGTGTACATTCAAAGAGCTTTTTATTTGTATTTTTTTTTTATATTTCCTCAGTTCTTAGTGTTTTGATTCACAATGTTTATATGGTAATATTATAGTACTTGAAGCTTTAATGGTTTAAGAACAACACAAGTTAATCACTGCCTTTTTCTATTTATCAGGCTGTTATCACAAATAAAAGCCTAGCTGAACAAACAGTCTCTTACACATTAAACTAAACATAACAAAGTAGAAGGAAGCACTTTAGCACTAGTGCACAAGTTTCATTTTTACTGGAACTAGTGATGTTTATAATGAGATTTACTTGAGGAAGCACACAAAAACATCCAAAGTGTTGCTCAGAGTCATTTCAAATGGTCTGAAATGACAAAGACTCTGCAGAAGAAAACAACACTAGAAGCCTACTGTGAAAAAAAAAGAACAGAAAATTAAAAATATCTAAGATTCCCAACAAATCTAATAGAAATAAGGTCTTCTTTCTGACCTGGAGCTTTGCAGCTATTCCTCTACCTGCCATTGTGCAATGCTTTCTTTGGGGAGGAAAAAAAAAAGAGTGCTGGTGGGAGGAGGGGGGAAGATTAATTAAAAATTTGCCAGTATTTCTTGGAACTGGTACTTGTGCATCCACACTGAAGTGACTTTGTCTTGTGAATGGCAAGATCACTTTGAAAAGGTTTGTTATTCATTAAATGACAACACTCAGACAACTAACAGCAGCACTATATTGTTTTATGCTAGAAGTGCTCTCCAGAATCTGAATTCTCTTTCCGGAATTGATTTTATCTTCTAACCTATGTATTCTTGTGTGAGAACATGTAGGAATGTCTGACTTTATTTATCATTTCTGTAGCTAATCAGAAATTACCTGGAGTCTGCCTGCCTGGAAGGACTGGCTATAGATTTCTTTCTGCTGCCAGTGGCTTACATTCAGGCTGGGAGTCAGGGACTGATCCAAACCCCAGCGAACAGCCACACTGAGCCTGGAGAAGGCAGCATGCTCTAGGTTCAAACCAAGAACTGTTCCAGCCCGGCTTCCCTCGGATCCAGAGGCCAGATACACACTCAGAGAAGATGCTCACATCAAATACTGGTTTGAGCCCATTTCTGCTGGCGACTGAAGGTGATCACTGCCGTCCAAGTCCAGCGATGAAGAGACCTGATTTTATTCTGGCTCCTAGTGGGCAGATACCACAGCAATAAAAAAGGCTGCTGCTGAAATATCTTCTCAGCCCCGCGGGCAATCCTCGCCTGGCGAAGCAGAGACTGAAAGCACAAGGTGGTTTGAAGCAGCTCAAAATGTTGTCGCACCAGTTCAAACAGAGAAGTTTCCAATCTTTCTTCCCGAGGCTTCCCGAGGCGTTTCCTTCTCATCCCTCACAATCTGCTCCGTCAGACAGCGCCGGGGTGATAATGAGCGCTACCCATTTACTGCTCTCCTTGAATACATTGTTAATTGTGCACAACACTTGGAAGATAAAGCGCTGTGCTGTTAATAAACACACTCTAATGACTCTCTCGCAGGCTTCTTTAGCCGTTCTTACTTTGTCCAGGGTGTAAAAACCTCGGTGCGGTGTGGCTGCCTGTGCCACACGCTGCTTTCAGCTGAAGGCTCTCGCATCAATTGTTCCATGACTGTTCCCCTTCACTGCCAACACATCGTGCTGTCTCCCGCTGTTGTTTCCCCGTTCAGAGCCAGGATAAGGGAATGTCAATGATTTCTGGTGAAAAGGGTCCTTCCTTTACAGCAGGCTGTCATTTCCCTCTGCCTCACACACAAAGAAGGCAGCCAACAGGAGCACAACTGCTTTCACTGGCTGCTAACAGCCTTTGAGTGGACAAAATGAGGAGCAACACTAATTTCCTCTTCACTCTCCTCACCCTGCCTCACAGTGACATTAGGGGGGCAATTTTCTTGGAGGAAAGAAAGAAAGAACCTTCCTTCTCCTGGCCACAGGAGTGTGACAGAAGAGGCTGCTGAAATCAGCTGTTAGCACAGATTGGTGTGTTTTTCACACCTAAAAGGACCTTTGATTTCGTTTTCTCACCGACTTCTGCAGCACGTGTTTTGGACACACAAGGAATGTCGCCTTCACGTGCAATTCCAGGCACTCACTGATTTACAGGAACTCCAAACCTTTCAAAGCACCCAGAAAACAAAGGAACAAATTGAAAACTTTGCTGCTGCCACGAGCTGTGGGTGATAATGAAACCTGCTGTTTGGCACCCACGTCAGTCTCACCTGAGCTGAGAGCTGCTCCATCACATCCCAGGAACACCAGGCTCTTGGGATCCGACCCTGGCAGCACTTACACATCTGCTTTGTTTTAAACCCCCAGAAACACTCCTGCTTGGGCTATCGATGTGCATAGAGTTAATAATGGGCTGCAAACCCATTGTGCTCTTTAGCAATACTTATCATAAGCCTATAATCCAGTGCTGTGATCAATGACAGTAAACATTTTGATTATGATGCTATTAACACACAGAAGTCCTCTGTCTGCTGCAATGATATCAAAGTTTTCCCTTCTGAGGGTCAGAAATGGTTTTGCCCTCCCCATCTGCTGCAGTTTTGGAGATTCATTGAGTAAAGAAGACAAAAGTTCTAAACACTGAGCAAATCTATTTTAAGAAGTATATTTATCACAGATCTAATGTGTTGGGCCACTAATAACATACATGTGTGCACTGGGCTTGCCAGAAGATATCAACAGTTCCAAACATTTAACACATTTACAATTAAAATAACGGATTTGCCAAACGTTTGGTTGGGTTTATTTTATTACAATGATGATTTTGGGTTGGAGTGCAGAACAAAATTTCCTGAATATCAGAAGCAAAACATTAGGGAGAGATTCTAATGTGTGATAGAGCCTCACTCAGCTCTCACTCCTACAATATTGCTCAGATAATATCAGGCTTGTCATTGTTGTAGGAGGCCTAAGAGCATCCTAACAAGGGACACTGAAATGAGCCTTCAGAACCTGCCTCTTGCAAGTCCCCTGCTTGTCAGTCACAATTCTCCAGCCATTCTTCATGTTGCATGATTTCTGGCTGCTGCTGACCCTGCTGGTGCCTCGTCCTCCTGTGAGCCACGGAGGCAGGAGAGGAGGGAGAGGAGGGAGAGGAGGGAGAGGAGGGAGAGGGAGGCAGCAGTGGAGTTCGCACGCACAGCCTCTTATGTGCTACTCAGAAAGCTTAATATGTGTGTTCCTGCTGCATTATTGACTTCTGCTCTGGGACTGGCCTGAGGGAGGAATCTTAAGGAAAACCAGAAAAACAGATGATCAAAGAAAGATTAAAACTGCCCAGCCTGTTTGTAACATTCTCATTCTTAAGCCTCCCACCTTATTCCAGCACAGGCAGCTGTGACTTCAGAGGAATGTAGGAGCTGAAGCTCAGGTACCAGATAGATTTCAGAAGAGAAAACACAAATGAAGCACCTGGTGGTTGCTTCCCATGACTTCCCTTGTAACAGCAAGGAGGGATGTTGACACTGACCCTGTTGTTCATCTAGTTGTCTGTTGCTCCACTCCTTCTCCCTGTTCCAATCCATGTGCTGCTGCTAGCACTATCCTGACCTTGTGGGAAACCAGCTCTGGGAGCAACATCATCAGGCATTCTCAAAGCAGAAAACAAAATATATCACTTTTTCTTACTCTTTTCTGATGGTTGTCTCACAAAAGATGCTCATTATCAGATCTGTGGCGGAGCTGGGCCAAGAGATGCTGGGGGATTACACGGACAGAAGCAGGGAAGGGAATGAGGACTATCAATCATGAAAGAGAAGCTTACACCGATTTAGTCATAATGTGAACCCCCTCCTAAAGATATTAATTACCAAGGACATGCTGGGAAGGGAAGGACAGTGTAACAGAGGGACAAGGTGTTCATTAATCATCATTTGCTGCTCTCCATGTTCATTTGCTCACTTCCATGTAGCACCATGCTGAGAGTACTGCTTGGGAGAGGCTCCAAAGGCAGCAGCAGTGCAGCTAGAGGGAAGCCTTGGGAGGTGGGAGTTGCAGGCTACAAGCTCCAGTTGCTGCTTTAGTATCTCTAGATGCTCATGACTTTAGACTCAACCCCCTGGCTCCAGCTTCAAGCTGCTGGATGAGAGATGGCTGCCCCAGGGGTCACTAAATAACATCTTCAGGGTACTATAGCATTGGCATTGATCTTTTAATCACAGTAGGCTTCACCTTCACTAGAAGCATGGCCAAACTTAAAGAAGAGAAACCACCTACTGCAAGGCTCCACTCCTCCCTGGCTCAATTCTCCACCATTCAGTGCACCATTTCCCCATCGTCCTTTTAGCTCACACCTCCAAGTTTCATAAAGCAGCAGCACAACTTGCAGAGCACCTGAGGTGATCTTCCCACTGTATTCACTGCTGGTACAGGCTCAGCTGAAGGATCATGGCTACATCTCAAGGGTGAAGCTGTCCACTTACACAAGACTGGAAAATATTCAGCAATCTAGAAAATTCTGTCTACATGAGCGGCTTGAATGAATGAGGGAAGGAGGAGTGTAAAAGAAATGAAGGCTTAGGGAAAGTATAATCACAGCTTTCAAATACACAAAGGGGTTTTGTGAAGAGGCAAGAACAACCTACCTACTTTCATTATCCTTGTTAGGAGCAAAATATTCCATCTGCATCAAGGAAGACTCTGATGGGATATCAGGATTCCAGCAACAGCTAAGCAGCAGATAGGTGGCCTGCAAAATGCAGCAAGGGAGATGTTTAAAAGATGTTCAAGCACCTCACAACTTACCTGTAAGTGCAGATGATGCTGCTCCAAGTCAGGTGTACATCCTAGATACCTCAGGGGTCATTGCCAGCCCTCTGGGTGTGTGAACCTCCATGCACAAGGCTGCACAATAGATGTGACCCCAGCAGGAAGATCACAGGTTGTAGAGGGTTCTTGGTATGGGACTTGTGTGCCCAATGGTGTCTCTGTGTGACCAGCCTTGGCTGGCTGTGGCTGAGCATAGCAACCTTTTCTCCTTCTTAAGAGAAATTTGAATTGAAACCTATTTATGCTGTAAAAGTTTTCTTAGGGAAGAAAAATTCAGAGCTATCTAAAAGATGATCAAATTCTGATTTTCCTGAGCTGCTGTGGAATTCAGTTCTGTAGTTGATTTGATGTGACTCAATTTTGTTCAGCTCTCACAGTTTTATACCAGGCTTTGTGTTCTGCCTTGTCTCAGTGGAGCAGAGTTTCTGTAAGTATTATTAGAGTGAAATATAGCTGCAGCCTCAACTATTAATTGCTTTGGAAGTGAAGACCTGGGCTTTTTTTTACACCAGGGAAGGAATATGAGCACAGATTCAATGCATATATATAAATNNNATATATACATAAACCAGAGCCATTGGAAAGCTGAGCATCTGCAGTCTGTACTTGCAGTAACCTATACACACTCTCAATTAATTTCAGATTGCACGGGTTGCAGTTATCTGATGAGCCTGTGATAAACACGGGGGTTATTACGTTCTGAGGCATTGTCCAGAAGAAAATAACTTAATCTTCTAATAAACTAAAACATGGAAGGGAAAAAAAAAAAAAAAGGCATTTTTGAGGCAGAGATGACATTGAGATTTTGCAATATCCTGCTGGATGAGGCTGTTGAGTGCAGACAAAAGGCTGCATTTTGGCCTGTTCTTTGTAGCATCTCTCCCAGGACAAACGCTGCTTTATCCTGGCCAGGCTCCAAGTGAGCAAACTGCCTCCATCAGGAACCTTTCTCTAGGTGCTCTGACACACTGGCAAAGGAGCTCCACATGTGATTAATGGTAATGGGAGATGATGCCAAAGGTCAGGGCTTTTCCAGCTGTATGCCACTCAGACCAGAGCTATTGCACCCACACAAGCAGGGCTGTTTTCATTTCAGGGAGATTGGTGCTGGGGTTCTGGCAGGGCAATCAGAGCTCTACCAGTGCAGCTTGGTGCTGATATCTAACCAAGTTGGATATCCTAGGCCTGGGAACAGAGCTCATGATTTATGTATGCCTAAAGCTGCTTTCGGAAACACTCATCCTTTTACCATCTCCCATGAGCATCAAAATGTCCAGTGTGTCTAGTGGGATGTTGTGCATTTCTTGTGCAAGTTGCTGGTGAGCCAAGCAGTGCTAAGGAACAGGAGTTTCCCATTGATTACCCCATTCCATCTCCTCCCTGTAGCAGAAACAGATAGGAACTTGATTTTTCTACCAATTTCATTGACGTGAAAATAACCACTTTTAAAATCAGGGCTAATGAGCTAGAAATGTACAACAAGGAGATTGCTCAAATCCTGTAAATATGGACACTGAAATGCAGCTCTTTGACATGCTGAGCCATAACAATGACACATGATTTATTGATTAGTTGCCATCACATTATGGAAGCTCAGCTAGTCATTTAAAAAATACCCATATTATCTTGGAAATCTTCCTACAAATAAAAAGGTAACATACAGCCTCTGTGTTAGTAGTCAATACTTTTATTTTTCTATCTTAACTCGAGTGTCATTGATGAATTCTGATTGGTTTAAGTCTTTTAAAATGATAAATGCTTCTCTAACTCTGTTGTACCATATTAAACTCCTACTATTTTAGCTGTATGTTTAACTGCTGTAGTCCAGATACACTTGAATAATATAAACACAAAATTTCTGCAATATATATTCAGAAAATATTAATTATACCCCATCTGAGGTTACTGATGTAAAAAGATGCATTATTTCCAGCACCAAATAGTGAAATCTGATTTTCCACTTCTGAACAGAACACTGTAATCATACACTCTTACTTGTAATTGTCTTCCCACAGCCTAGCTCTCCATAATAAAACTAGTTCAAATATTAGTAGATAATGAGATTCTATTATTTTTTCCCTACAATACAGATATATTTAGAGCAGCATGCATGGCAGTTAACCAATTCCAATAGCTAGTTTTCCAACCAGTTGCAGAATTAGCAATACCATTGACTGTAGGCACATTGGCTGTGGTTGAAATGAATGGTTACTGTGTGATAGCAGAGCAGTGGCTTGGGAATTTAGCTAGGCAGCTGCCTTAATTAAAGTTGGAAATGCTGGTTTGTCTGGTTTATATATATA
>JAOEGS010019907.1:0-11494 GCA_025447755.1 Corythornis vintsioides
AAGGTATGTGGGGATGTGTGGCTGTGCACGATGCCATCTCCAGCAGCAGGTCCCAGGACTAACTGGGATTTCTCCCCTGGCTCTAACAGGTTGACTGGCTGAAGAAGAACAACTTTGGAGGTGCTATGGTTTGGTCTCTTGACATGGATGATTTCACTGGCACTTTCTGCAAGGAAGGCAAATACCCCCTGATCACCACCCTGAAGAAAGGTCTTGGTCTGCAGAATGATGGTGAGTACTGTGAGTAGCACCTGCTTCTTGCAGGTCACTGCATGGCTTGCTGCTGACACAGAGCTTCAGAGACCCACAGACCTTTATCTCTGGAGCCCCTGGGGATAGAGCCTTTCTGTGGAAGCCACAACTAGAGAGTGGCCTGGAAAGATCCACTCTGTATCCCTTAGGATATAGAAGGGTCATTGCAACTTGGACGTGGGCCCAGATGGCTCAAAGGCCAGACTCTTTAACAGCTGATCCCACCACTAAAGGATCTAAGGGGGGCTGAGAGACTGTCAACCTAAAATAAGCTCTTTCCTGCTTTCTTTCCAGACTGTGTGCCACCTGCTCAGCCTGACCCTCCAGTCACTCAAGCTCCAATCCCAGGTGGTGGAAGTGGGAGTGGAGGCTCAGGCAGCAATCCTGGTGGCTCTGGTGGCACTGGTTTCTGTGCTGGCAAGGCCAATGGTATCTATGCAGATCCAGCCAACAAGAGCAACTTCTACAACTGTGCTAATGGTGAAACCTATCTGCAGAGCTGCCAACCTGGTCTGGTCTTTGATCCCAGCTGCTCCTGCTGCTCCTGGCCATGAAGACACCAAAGCTGAGGCAGCAGAGAGACCTCTCTGGTCTAATTGCATGGACTAAAAACACCAAATAAAGTGCTTTGCAAAAGCAACAATGCTAATTGTTTCAATGATGCTTCCTGATCTCTCCTAATACTCAGCCCTGTGCTCAGGGAAGGTCCTGACTCCACAAGCTGGAGAGTTTGCTGGGGTTTCTCATTGCTCTTACCTTGACAGACAGACACCAGGATAAGACAGAGAGCAGACAACAGGGAGTCTGCTGCTCAGGCTGTGCCATGAAAGTGATCCCAGGAGGGGTCCTCACAGCACAGCCTGTCAGCTGCTTCCCCCAGGACCTTACATGTGTATACAACAGCTTCTCCAGTGGGAGCCAGCATGTCACAATCCACTGGGATGTCATTAATCCTCCTTTTTTCCCCTGCACCATTCTGCTGCTGCCATTGCTGCCATTCTCTCCAGCACCCTCTGTTCCATTTCCATAGCAACTGGAGTACACAACACAACACACACACACCCACCCACACACACCCACACACACCCACACACACACACACACACACACACCCACTGATGTGCCTGGCAGGACAGCATGGCAGTGGAACAGAAGCTGAGAGGTGAGCTGGGGAGGTGGGTGCTCCCTGGGGGGCTGTGGGCACAAAGAATTTCCTTCTCGTGCAGCTCCTCAGTGGCATCAGGCTACCCCAGTCACCTTCCCCTCAGCAGGGATGCCAGGCTGCTCTTGGCTCAGGCTGTGGAAAAAGCAGCATTTGCAGCAGGAGGAAACAGGCATCCAAGGGGCAGATGCCCCCACAAATACCCAAGGCAGGGGAAATGCCAATCTGAGAGATAAGGGGATTGTTGTCCTCAGGCAGAGAGCAGAAGACATTTAAAAGAAAGAAGAAAAGCAACAACTGGTCACCTCCTCCATTTCACTCTCCTGGACTCAAAGACATGAAGAAACGGATCTCCTTTGGGACCTCTCAAGAGAGGAAAATATTCCCACTGCACCATGCCACAGACAGGCTGGGAATCCAGCTGCCAAGCATCCGGGGAGACCCTTTTCTTGGGCCAGGCTGCTATCTGATTGAACAGGTAAGTCCTTCAGTTTTTGTGCTCCAAGCTCTTCCTTCACAGAAGGGACGACAGTTCAGGACCAACAGCACCATGGCCAACTGGACACAGAGTCCCCCCACCTCTGCCCTGAAAACTCACTGTACAAATGCTGTGTAGAGCTAGAAATTCTCCTCCACTGCCAATGGCACCAGCTGCCTCCTCGTTCCACTCCAGTGAGAAATCAGGGGAATGGATGGGAACAGTGTCTGCTGCTCATGTTACTTCTGCCCTTCCCCTGATTCAAACAGCATCTCCCCAGTGTCAGTCTCCTGCTTTTGAATCCCAGAGAAGCAGCTTCAGATGTTCTTTGGAAAATAAACCACTGAGCAAGAAAGGCTACGTGATAGGAGCACGGACGGCCCAGCGCTTCCTGCCAGAGCCACGGGTAAGGAAAGAATTCTCCCAAGCAGCAGAGCTGCAGCATTCCATGACCTTTGAGCTGTTTTTAACATTGACTCCTGGTTTCTGCCACAGTTGCTGCCTCCAACTAAATATATAACTTAATAGGCCTTAAAACCTCCTCACACATAGTCTAGTGGGAGGTGTGGAGACTAGAGACTGATCTAAGAGCTCTGGAAACAGCAACTCGTGTATTTCCATGTGGACATTCCTTTGTATCACAAACACTTTTTAAATGTAAAAAAACCCATTTAAAAATGTTTTTTTTAAATGTTAAAAAAAAACCCAACAAACCAGAGAGGGAGCTCAGCTATACTACCTGAACAAACACACTATGTTTTCTGGCCTAGCTTCTCTAGAATAACAATATATTAGGAGATAATTATTTCTCTCTTGCAGACTGTGACTCCCAGCCCAGCAAAGTACCAGCCTTTCTGGAAGAAAGAGAGAAAACACCAGCCTGTCTGTGCTCCTTTCTCCACTAGAGCACCACGATTTCCAAATAAGCCTTTGGATAAAGAACTTTTCCCTGGGTAATGCAATTCATTTTCTTACATGTCTAATACTAAGCAGGAGTAGTAGCAGAGTGAAATACTAAGACACAAAGGGAAGAAAGGTAACTGGGTTATTAGTAATGCTTTTTGATCTCCAAAAAGCTCCCCTGCTTTAGCTTTTAGCATCACATGATGACTAGAATATCACACCATGCAATTTTCCCATGGAGCATTGTAAGGCTGGTTAAATCCTGGTATTACAAACACCATCCACCAGCTCCAGAAAGGACATACTTTGTGCCCATTTTCTTTAGACCTGGAACTTACGATGTAGACAAGCAACTATACAAAAGAGTCACTTGGCCAATGAAGTTTGGGTCTCCAGACTGGTCTTCAGTGCCAATGCCAAAACAGAGGATGCTAAAAAAGGAGGTGCAGAAGGTAAGGATGGGGACATGGGGGTACAGGGATATGTTGCAATGCTTTGACAAGGGAAATGGGATTATTACTTCAATGGATTTGCTCTATATTTTGTCATCTTTTCCCCACTGTCCTGCTGGGTACGTGGCTCTACTAGCCTGGGGCACAAGATACATATTTTCTATCAGAAAACACTCATTTACAGTCCCTCACAGAAATTCGCTCTGGAAGTTTCCACCCACAAAGTGAATAACCAGAGCGTGGGGATAGTTCTGCTGTAAAGAAAACCTTTCAGATTTAAGCTTCAGTTTCTCAACACCAATCTCACATCTGCCTGTAGCCACTGTCACTGCTCTCATCTAACGGATAGTTGTTGTCTTTTAGATGACCATAGACAAAGAATTCAGGAAAAACCAGGCCCGAGTGGCCTACCTGCGCCTCTACTTCCACTGAGGAGCCTCAGGCCGCCCCCTCTGGATCAGGCCTCGCGTCGCTTCCTGCCCTCCCCGCCTGCCCTGCCTGGCCTCTCCCAATAAAACCCTTTCCCAACGAGGCCCTTCCTGCCCATCCTGCTGTTTACCTGCTGTCGTGACAGGAGACTGTGTGCTGCTGGATCCCACTGCAGGCCCCCTCAGCACGGCTTCCCTTGGCGTCAGTGGCCATGTTCTGAGGGTTCCCTGCCCGACGCGGCTTCCTGACCCACAGAGGACTTGGATTTGGGAGAGAACAGCTGCCTTTGGCACCAGGGAGGAGCCAAACTGCTCAGCTGCTGTCAGTATTGGGAGCCAACTCCACCATCTTCTCCTCCTGGTCTCCTCTCCACCATCTCACCTCCAACAGACGCTGCAGGCCGGGCCCAGGGGATCACCCCCAGCCTGAGGGGAGCTGAGGAAGATGAGGGCACAGCCACCCCTATGGCACTGCCCTCAACAACATCCAGAGAGAACACGAGGGCTTTGGACACAGATTGTATTCTAGCAGAAGCAAAGGTCCCAGGGAAAGAGGCTGTGCTGGGCCGAGCGAGAGCAGGTCGCCTGCAAGACCTATGTTTGTATTAATTAATCATTAATTCATTAATTAAAGGATCTGGCCATGAAAATCAGTCTGAAACAGAAAGATGCTGGTTAGTCATTCTCAGTTGTTCCTGCCACGTACAACTCGGGCTCTAGGGATTTCTAGAAATGTTTACAAACCTTCACACCCAGATCTGTGTCTGATCACAAGTTCAGTCTCAGGGGAAAACAAAGAGCAGGCAACATTCCTTCTCAGTGTAACTACCAGTCACAACACAGGCTTTTCTGCATCTGTTTAGGTGCTTTCAAGAGAAAAATTCACCTATAGCCCAATTTCAGCTGTAAAACTACCAAAAAAAGTCAGTTCCCATGTCCCACTGAGCATTCAAGTGCTCTCACCCACAGCTGCTCATAACCTGTCATGTTGCCCCCTCCCTCCCAACCACAAGAGGCTGTTTTGTAATTGCAGCTGTTAAAGGGCTTCATGGCTGCCCTTTTTTGGTGCAATTCTTTGAAGAAAGGGGTATGACTCACTGGAAATTGTACTGTCCTAAGACCTGGGGTATATGGCTGTTTAAGGCTTCATCTCTGGATTCGTGGCTGATCCTGCCAACCTCACCTCCATCTGCCTTGATTTTCTAATCAGAAGAAAAATACACATGTAAGAGAAAAAGCAACAGAGCAGCACCTATGAGGCTGCAGTTCTCCACCACAGGTTCCACCTACTAAAGCTTTTGCAAAACTGACAGCATTTCAATAGTCACTTTGTCCACGGTGAACACGTTTTTAAGGAACAAAAAATTTTTTGGAGGAAAATTCTCAACCTGAACCCATTATTTTAGGCTACAGGAGAGGTTGTTTGGAAAAAAATACCATTTTTTGCCCTTGGAAAATATCACCCCTAAAAAGCACGAACGTCTGAGGATAGCGTCCCCAGGAAAGCTGCTAGAGCTGAAATCTTACGTTTCACAGATTCACAGACATTAGGGGTTGGAAGGGACCTAGAAGATCATCTAGTCCAACCCCCCTGCCCGAGCTTCCCCAGGAAAGCTGCAGGCCCCGAAATCTTAGGTTATATCTCAGCAACTGCTTGCACTTTACTGACAGGACAACAAACTTGACTCCTGAGTCCTTTACTGTAGGCAACAGGACAGGTTGTTGTACAGGCTCCACAGCAGCCTCCGCGCAGGAGGGGGGGGGGGCGGGACCAAAGACGCCCATTGGCTGCCCGCCCGGGGCGGTGCGTGAGGATTGGCTGCCGGCCACGCCCATCAGCGCGGCTGCCGGCCACGCCCACCCGCGCTGCCGGCCACGCCCCTCCGCGCTCCGGGCCATGGCGGGCGGCAGCGGGCGGTGCAGAGCGGCCTGGGCCGCGGGCCTGGTGCTGAGCGCGGCTCTGCTGGCGCTGGTGGCCGCCGTCCTGCTCCGCGCCTACGTCCTCCGAGCCCCGGCCATCCCGCGCCTCTGGGCTCGACGCAGCGGCCCCGCCGCTTTCAGTGCCGCCGAGCGGCTGGAGCTCAAGGAGGTGCTGCGAGGTGAGGGAGGCCCGACCGGCCGCCCTGCCTGAGCCGCCCCGCACGGGCCTCTCGGGGCTCTGTACCCGCCCTCCCCACACCCCACCCCGTCTCCAGGCCCTGCTCGGGGGGTCCTTGTTATCTCCTCTGTTTCCCCGGTGTTGCGGCTGCGGGTCCCGAGGTGGTTCTGGGGCATCTGGGGCCGGCCGTGGGGCGGGAGTGGGAAGGGGGGGCGGTGGAGGAGGAGTTTGGAAGGCCAGAGAAAGCTGCTTGGCTTTGAGGGTGCCAGAGCCTGGTCCAGGCTGCCCAGAGAGGTTGTAGAGTTTCTTTTACTGGAGAGATTCCAACCCCCCCTGGACATTGGGCCCCCTGCTCTGGGTGACCCTGCTGGACAGAGGGGTGGCACCAGTGCATCTCCATTCTTTGATGATTCCTCAGGTGCTTTAACCTTGGAGAAAACCGGTTGTTTATTCTCCTGAATCCAGCTTTCTTCTGGTTTTCTGCAGTGTTCCCCTCACAGTCTGCTGGACATCTGTCCATGGGATGGTCACTGGTGGGTTATTTTAACCTCTGGCTGCCTGAGACCTTGCCCACCTCTTGCCCTGTCCATGCCAAGCAGTGGTTGTGTGTGTGCTCCTCTGCAGAAGACTCTGAGGATCTTTAGCTCTCCTGAGGGTTGCCACTTCATCTGGCATGGAGTGATAACCCTGAGCTGTTCAGGCAGGGGTTGGGTTCCATAAATCTCCTCTGTGCTGTTGGTTTGTGAGATTTATTGCCTGGCAAATTCCCTTTGCAAGTTTTTTAAGGGGAAAATGCAGAGACATGAGAGATCTTTAGTTGTTTCTGCTTGAATAAAATAATCTGTTACCTCACTTGGTGATCAGGACTGAGAACCTCCACAGTTCCCTTTCCTGTTACACCCGTGACAGTGACTTGATACCACAGACCCTGTTTGAAGGACAAAGCAGACAGAAGGAGAGAAAAAAAAGATATAAACTTACATATAAACCAAATATCTGTTTATTTCTCATGATAAGTTGGACAGTGGGAAAGGTGTCAGAACCATGTGGCCATCACAAGCTGGCTTCTGAAAAAGCCTAGAGCTGCCAGAATTTAGGGCTGTGAGGAACAGGGTCTCCCTGGCAGAAGCAGCTGCTTCTGGGCACCAGTTTCCACCAGTATCACTTGGAAAAGGGTTGGAGTGTCTGGAGGAACAGGGAAGGGAATCTCCACATGCACAGCTTGGCCTTTTTGGCTGGTGGCAGCTTCTGCTCTGTGAAATGAGCCTGGAAATGACCCAGACACTTAAATATTCCTTTGCCTTTTGAGATGCAATCCCAGTGGTGGTTGATTTCAGCATGGGATGGTTTCTCTTTTGGATTTCCCTGAAGGTGCTGTGAAAATCCCAACAGTTTCTGTGTCTCCAGAGGAACTGAACACAAGTGCCATGGCAGAATTTGGGAAATACATTCAGAAAGGTACTCAGCTTTCCTTCTTGGCCAGCTCTACTGCTCTGTTTTACTCTCTGAAGTGGGTATCTGTGGTTCTTGAGTACAATGGATCAGGTTTTGAGACTGTTTCCTCAAGGAAGGACTGGGGAAAACTGGGATACATGAGTGTTGTAGCCCAAAGCTACAACACAGGAGGTTCAGATGCCTTTTTACAGTGGTCCTTTTTGGTCCAGAGAGATGGTTAAACCATTAAAAACAAGCAAGAAAAAGCCCAGCCCTGCTTCAGCCTGCTCTAGGGCAGCCCCATCTCTGCTGCCTGCAAAGCAGCTGGAGAGCAGCAGCTCCTGGGCTTGCTCAGGAAAATCAGAGGTACAAAGTGAGGAAGATTGGGAGGAATGGGAGATGGAAGCTGCACATCTGCTGCCTGGAGCCAGTTTGATGTGGTCAGTGTTGGTGCTTCCCTCAAGGGATGGCCACTTTGTGGGATTGGACATTATTGTTCATTTTTGTTCTGAATATTGTTCATTTTTCACCTGCTTCTGATTTTTTCTTTCCCTTCACAGTCTTCCCAGCTGTGTTTTCTTCACCATTCATCCAGCATGAAGTTGTTGGGGAATACAGCCACCTCTTCACTGTTCAGGGCTCCAACCCTGAAATGCTGCCCTACATGCTGCTTGCACACATGGATGTTGTCCCTGCTCCCCCTGAGGGCTGGGATTTCCCTCCCTTCTCAGCTGCAGAGCACCAGGGGTTCATCTATGGGCGAGGAACACTGGATAACAAAAACTCTGCCATGGTAGGTCCTTTGGGAATGGCATTTTGGACAGATGCAAACCCTGAAAGTGGCAAATTGGAGGGATTTAGCCTCTTGAGTTTTTCTAATTGTCTCATTTGCCCCCCTTGAAATGCAGGATTTAGGGATAAAGTCCTAAACTGGGCACTTTGCTCCCAACTTTTCCTAGAGGTGAAGTGGAGTAGCCTTTTATTACTGAAGAAAGCAGAATTTAAAGTGCTAGAAGACACAGAAAACCACATTCAGAGATGCAGATGTGCTTGGTTAAATGCCATATTGAAATGTTATGTCCAGTGCTGTGTTTCAAATCAGGGAAAGCCAAATTTATCCCTTTGAAAAGGCCTGAGTTTGAAAATAAACAATATTTCTTTCGTATTATAATCAAATAACCTTGTCTCTTGTATCTAGTCTGTGGCAGAACAAAGGGCTGTTGTTCTATTTGGGAGGAATAAAGCACAAAAAATGATTGGGAAGGATTCCTCACTTGGGAAAAGGTTGATGGAAAAATTAGTGCTGAAAAAAGTCCTTTTTTCCCCTTGCAAAGATTCCTTTTGTGACAGCCCTGGATTTAATGGTCAGCAAACCAGTGTCACAGATGCTGTGGCTGCTTATTGCACCACAGGCCTTGCTCCTAGAAACTTCCAGGCTGTTTCATCACCAATTCCACAGCCTGGTGACTTCAAACTTTGTTCTGGTGCTTCCTTCTGCTGTGAGCTCCAGAAATGGACAGTAAAAACCCAGCAAGTTGAGTGAAGGTGACAAAAATGGTCCTGGTGAGGTCAAGGTGATTGGAATTTCTGCTGCTGGAAAAGATTGACCAGCTTAAATATTAAAATCAGCTGAGGGGGAATCACCCAGCAAATGGTGGTTCATTCTTCAGCTGAAGTTTCTCATTCTTCTGCTCCTCTCATCTTGGCCTTTTCTGAACAGAATGTGCTGCTCCTGAAGGCAGCTGCAGTTGGGAGCTCCTCAGAGCCAAGCTGTGCAGGAAGGAACAGTGAATTCCTTGGGTGATTTTAACTCTGTTGAGCATCCTGTGCAGTTTGTCACTGACTTCAGCAGCAGCAAGAACAAACCTACACTGTGTTTCTCTGCCTGTTCCACTGACTCTGCACCACACTAGGTATTCTTGATTAAAAATATTGCCATGTGTTTGCTGAGGACCTGAATTGCATCAGTAGGAGTTGTAGAAATAAAAGCTCAGCTGTGAACAGGACAGAAGCTCCTTAAGGGCTGTGAATGCATCATATTTCTTTGCTTTCTTTGACATTTATTCTCCCCTATAACAAGCAGCAATAGTACAATACATTCTGCCTTTTGCCTTCTTTTTTTTTTTTTCCCCTGCAGGGTATTCTGCAAGCTCTGGAATTTTTGCTGAGAAGAAATTACAGACCCCTCAGATCCTTCTATGTTGGCATTGGTCATGATGAAGAGGTATTTTCATACAGTCCTTCAAAATCCTGAGTTGTTTGAGTTGCTGGGGTGGGTAATGAGGCAGAATTTCTATGTTTAGCTAGAAAATCTCCTGTTTTGCTTGGGTTTGTGGGTAGATATTGGGTTCTGTATTTATTTATCTGCATATCTACCATATTTATCTACATATTGGGTAGATGTGGTTACATATTGATGGTTTGGCTTTGAGTGACAGAGGGTTTGGGGTGATGAGCAGAGGGAAAAGAACACAGAGCCTTAGTTCAGTTTTCCTCTGTGTGGGAAGTGCAGCAGGAGCCACATTTTGGAGCATATGTAGAATGTGAGAAGCTGGTTTAGGGTTGACATGGTTGCTCCCAGTGATCCAATGTGGGTACACCAACTGGGAGGGGATACAAAGAGATCAGCTGGAGTTGTTTCTTCAATTTCAAAATAGAAAGGTAAAGAATGAATAGTTCAGGTGGATCCCTCTGTGAAATGACCCATCTATGGGGCTGATACCCCTGGGATATCACTGTGTCCAGGAGCTGGCAGGATTCAAAGCAGCATTGAGTGACTGTGGGTATCAATTCAGCAGCTGCTGCTTAGTGATCACCCAGGAATGGTGCTGGGAAGAGCCTTTTATTGGCAGGTGGCTCCAGATCTGTTCTCTAGGGAATTTCCTGCATCCTCTGCACTGTCAACACCAAGATTTTTGCCAGTTTTCTTTGCTGTGGCTGAACCAGCTCAGGTCTGTGCCTGTGTTGGCAGGTGCTGGGTAGGAAAGGAGCTCTGAGGATGGCAGCTCTGCTGGAAGCCAGAGGAGTGAAACTCTCCTTCTTGCTCGACGAGGGCAGTGCAATCCTGGATGGAATCATTGCAGGAGTGGACAAGCCAGTAGCTGTGTAAGTGAGAGAACACATTGACCCTGAGGAGGGTGATCCATTGTCAAGAATTCAGTGAGAAATGCCTGTGCTAGTGTCAATCAGACACAGTTTTGAGGCACGTGGCAGTGTTGGTGTTGCTAAAACTGCAGCAGTGGCCCCAAGGGGAAGCAGGTGACCTGCAGCATTTGCTTGGGGTCTGTCTGAGCTGTGCTGAGCAAAGCAGAATAGTCCCTGGAACCTGTGACAGCATCTTCACTGTGCTGAGAGGCAGCCAGAGAGCTAAAGATTAAGAATTTGCTGTGGCTGCTGCTTTGCTGTCTTTTCTATTACTCTATAACAGTTGATCCATTTATTACTATATAAAATAGTTCTTTTTTACCTGGGTGGATTTGGAGTCGTGTTAATCACTTGTTTATCATTAACCAGGATTGCTATCACAGAAAAGGGCTCAATAACACTGAACTTCACTGTGGAAAAAGAGCCAGGACACTCATCCTTCCCTCCCAAGGAGACAAGCATTGGGATTCTTGCAGCAGCAATGTCCAGGTGAGAGCTTCCCTCTTGTCTGACAGTCAGGCAGGCTCCCAAATCACTTTTTTAATAGTTGTATCTAGAGTGTTTTGCAAATTCCCTTGATATATTTGGAACTGAAGTTTGTAGCTCATTTCCCATGTGTTGTCTTATAATAAGAGGCAGGATTTGGGATTTTTCCTCAGCTCTTCTTGAAAGAAAGCCTGGAATGCTCAGAAATCTGCCCTGGAGCTCTTCTAACAGCTTTAGTGACCAGGAGAGGAAAGTGTGATTGTATCTCCAATACCTGGATCCATTTCAGGGTCCTGTTGACCCTCTGGAACAAGAACAGGCAGAGATTTCCTCCATTTCAGATGTTGATTTGCTTTGTCACAGGCTGGAGCAGAATCCCTTAAGGAACCTGTTTGGCCATGGGCCAGAACTGCTGACTATGGAGCACCTTGCACCAGAGGTGAGGAGCCAGTTGGGATCTCATTCTCAGATTTTCCTGTTGCTGAGGGAAATGGAATTTCAAACTTCTCTGAACTATCCTTATGCTGAGTAAGAATTTGCAATATAGTTAGATGAGAATTTGCAATATAGTTAGATGAGAATTTGCAATATAGTTAGATGGATGAGAATTTGCAGTATAGTTAGATGGATGAGAATTTGCAGTATAGTTAGATGGAT
>JAOEGS010019909.1:118726-130282 GCA_025447755.1 Corythornis vintsioides
TGTCTGCAAAACATGCTGCTAACTCTAGAAAGTGCAGTTAGTTAGAAAACCTGAGCTGAAAAGTAAAATCACTGAAGGGAATTTGCTTGGTTTTCACCCAGACCAGGACACCAACGAAACTGGCCACTTTGTAGTTTGTCATCGTTTTGGCAACTAATTTAATGCTTCCCTATGAAATGACCCCTGACTAGAATGTACTGTATAATTGGCATGGCACATGGATTTTCCATCCTAGATATGGCAGAGATCATATAATCATAGAGGAAATAGTAAGAATACTGTCATGTCAGTCATGAAGAAGGTTATTTTAACTCATGCCAAAACTTCTTTGTGCCTCCAAAAGAGAAAAGTGTTTTCTTTCTCCTTTTACATAAAGGAATCATTGGTTTAAAAAACCAATCAGCTATACACACCCACTGTTCATCAGTTGTCACCTCATCACAGGGTGAAAATTAGTTTTAGTAGTTCACCCAGGCTAGGGAGAGGTCTTGGAAAAATACAACAGATATGACATTATGAGTAAAGATGTGTAGAGACATGATTACACTTTGCTCTTTGGCTTGTGTCGTGGGAAAGATCTTGCTGCCGCCAAAGGGAAGCTTGTTTGTCATGGATGTCCAGAGTTGAAATGCTACATTAATCTAAAAAAGGATGCAGTTACACTACTTATAGCAGTTAGATACCAGAGTGATAGAACTGGAATTATGGGGAGTGATTTAAAACAAAACAAAACAAAAACAAACAAAAACCCAAACAAAAAATTGAAGAACATTGAAGAAACTCTGAGATTTGGCACTTATGTGGGTTTTCAGATGTGCTAGAAATAGACTGTGTATTTCATAATGCTGATAGTGTAATCAATAATATATAATTATTTAAAAATATTCTATAAAATAATATATTAGCCTATTATTTAACTTTCTGGACAAGTGCTCAATAGAAGTGAACAACTATCTTTGTTTTACTTTCCTTCTTCTTTGTTTATTATGAAGCAGACAGAGAAACAATATCCCGTGCCAGCTATCCCTTCTCGGATGGAGAGGAAAAGGCTCATATGAGGGTCACTATACAATACAAAGTAGGTGACTGTACATATTTAAGGTCCTGTAATAGTAATCCAAATGAATCCTAAACAAAAATATTGATACGCATTTTCGGATTTCATGGATAAAGATAGTGACAATGTCACCTACATAAAATGATGTCATCAAATGTTAAATGATGACCTGTAGGATTTCAGCATTTGTTCAACATCCTATACAAAAGGATTAATGGATGTAAATCAAGGTGGCCAGTTTAGACCAGAGCCAACTAATACTAGTTTCATACTCCATAATGGACAGCAGATTGAGTTATTCCAGTCAGAGGGAGATCTGCTGCACCTTCTCCATTCACTGTTACTTCACGGGTGTTCCCAACGTGTGTTACCTGATTATAAAAATGTGTTTTATTAAATAAGCATTTTGTGCAGGATGCATTCTACTTTCTGAAAGGTCAAAATGGTGCAGATACATGTCTCAGTAAAATGCCAGTCTAATAATCATTCTCATGGAAGCTTTACTGATGTACACATATGCATGAGCGTGTATTTAACATGAAAGGAGGAAAAGCTGGTAAATGGGATCAATTTTCAAATTGTTCTAGTTTTTAAGAAGCAGAAACGTAAAGCCTGTCCTAATCATGTAATTTGTACTGGAAAAGAGGGTGAGGTAAATAATAATAACTTCCTCTCCACCTGCAAAAGAAGAAGACCTTAATGATGGTGAAATAAATTCTAACTGATGAAGCCAAGATTATAAGTATTTTGATAGATTTATAAGAGAAACTCAAAACCACTTCAGAACATTTACAATTAATGTAGACAACAGCAATGCAATAATAGGAACTACTTAGCAATTATTTTCTATAAGCATTTAAAAGAGTATTGATCACCTACCCAGTTTTTATCTGTGATTTTACATTAGTTTGTCCAATATTATGTTCCATTACAGCAAATGTTAACCTTAGAGCGACTGGCATACTGGGAACTACTGGTAATGATAAAGGTAAGGGGAAGAGGAGGAAAGAAAGCATAATATGTTTTGTGTGAGATTGGGAAATGGAAAATTCCAACTGCAGACTTCAGAGAAATAATAGAATTGTAAGGCAGTTTTTTGTTTGTTTGTTGTGTGGGGTTTTTTTTTGTGTCATTTGGGGCTTTTTTGTGTGTGTTTTGTTTTGTTTTTATTTGTATAAAGTATGAAAATTGTTCAAAATATTCTGTTCCCTCCAAATACAGTTACAAGGCTAATGGGATCCGACAGAACTTGATTCTCTCAGAAAGCCTATAGGCCTGAGATCCAAAATCACCTGCATGGTTTTGAATACTTTTACTCATGTGATTCCTAACTTCCCAATGGTCTCCATGAGGCTCCACAAGAATGTTTTGAGCACTGTTGAATCAAGACACCAGGACTAAGAAAAAGGTCAGCTCCCTTTAGGCAAGACTGGAATGTTTTGTTGGCAAGAGCTGACAAAGTGAGGTATCTCCCCCATACCTACCTTTTGTTATGTGCTGTGGTATCTGCCATGAGATACAGAAGCAGGAAGCAGCTACTAAGAGATCAGCAACAAGTACTGACACCAACAGAACTAGCATTTCAGGTTGTTGGGTTTTTTTGTGATGCTTACCACACTTATTTGAAAATTGTTAAAACAGAGATATTTACTGAGTGAACAAGAGAATAGAAATGGTTGACATTCAAACTATGTAGAATGCTGAAATACCTGGGATCTGACAACCACCTAAACAGTTACCTTGACGGTCACACTAAAAGGAGGGACTCTTAATTGGGAATAAAGAAAACTATATTATAGACAACTATGGAGAATGTCTGAAAAATCTAAGAAATATCTACCCATTGAATTTCTGGAGAAAGTTGCTTTAACACTGAATTAGGTTTACTGATGGCACCAATGCTTTTGCATTTCTAACCACAAGCAGATTCTGGGGAAGGCAGATGAGAAAAGGCATAGTAAAGAGGGCTGGAGTGAGCCCTGCTAGAGCTGCATGAATGCTGAGATCATTTATATAAAACCAACAGTTTTGGACACACCAAGAAAGTACTCAAAAATCTTTATATTTGTCAAGGTCTATTCATCTATTGTGTAATCCCAGTAGAAGAGATATGACAATGCAGGAGCGTATACAACTGTGTTTTAGGTGAGCAAGGGGATCATTGACAGCAACAGGTATAGGGATTAATTTATTTCATTTTTATAAAAGCACAGATGGGCTATGCAAAATATTTCAACTGACAGGGACATCTCAAAAAAGCTTAATTTGGGTAGAGTTTACAGAGAATCTTACAATTAGTATGGGGAAATAGGCACTTTCTTCTTATTGCCATCTTTTTCTTCTGAAATATCAACCAGAGATTAAGGTCTGGATGTCTCTACCTTTATGTTGGGAGAGCCCCTCTAGTAACTGGTATCTCTCTCCTGACAAGTCTGCAAAGACTGAAATATTGCTAAGAGTGTTGTACTTTGAAAGACTTCTTAAAACAAAGCACAGGCAGTTACAAACTTTTTTTTTTTTTCTTAACCCCCAGTCAATACAAAGGTAAATGTTATCAGAGGGTATTTGGACAGTGCATTTAAGAAGGCATGTAAGAATGGTTTATGATTAACTATAGAGACTTGGATATAGTCCTTCAAGACTTTTTTTTCTTTTAATGCTGGGTTGGGCTGCAGAATATTGTGTGTTGCCTGGTATATAGAAATGCACTCGAAAAGCAAATTAAATTCAGATTGTTGAGGGGCCGCGTTCTTTACCTGGCACTCGTATTTACTGCCTAAAAGCCAGAAGGTAAGAAATATTCATCCCAAAGTTTAATTATAAATCTTGAACAACTATGGAAAAGGATAATCATCCTGTTTGCTCCCTCTCCAATACCCTGCAGCTCACAGGGTGATGTGGGATGATTTGTGCAGGGAAACAGAAGCAAACTCTTCCCTATTTTAAACACCAATGTTCTCTACTGCAAGAGAGCAACAGGCATCTGAGGCAGGAGCAGCTTATGTTAATGGAAGGTAAAAGGCAACAGAAAACTCAGAAACAACTTGCTTTTGCAATAAATACTTGTTTTAAAAGGTGAAATAAATGCTTTATCACATGACAGCCTCGAAGCTTGGAAAAGAATGACACCAAGGCCTTGAATTCTTCATGTGCTTGTCTTCTCACAGCAAAAGGCAGAAGATCACTGGATTTTGGGAGGCTTGATAAAAGGGGGGGACATAAGTCAATGTCACAGTTTAGGGTCAGGGCAACACCCAGACCCTCTCTTTTAACTCCCCTTCCTTCCCCCACAGGGGAGAGAAAAGGAGTAAGGGAGAGAGACTCAGGAATTAGAAAAGGAAACTAGAACAATTTAATGAAAATAATAATAAAGGAATTTATACAAATGTGTACAAAAACAGTACCAAACCCAATCCCACTGATGGTAATTATGTCACCATCACTGATGCTGTGGAGTTGGCAAAGGGAGAGTCCGAGACTGGGCCCTGCAGCAGATGGGAGCTGTGTTCAGGAGCTGGATTCTGGCACCAGGTTCAGGAACACACTGATCAGGATCAAAGGCAATATGGACAGAGTCCTCCTTGGTGCTCTGATGGGGAGAATCCCTCAAGAGAGGAAGAACGCCAACAACCTGAGCTGTGAACCTAGCCCACCAGCTAGCTTGCTTAGCCTGCCGTCTTATCTTACATGCATAGCTTAGCTTATATGCCTAGAGACCCTCTGGACTCCCAGAGCTTTATATACTGGATATGACATCTATGGGATGGAATATCAGTTATTTGGTCAGTTTGGGGTCTGGAATATCAGTTATATGGTCAGTTTGAGCACCTTATTTTAAGAAGCAAGTCTTCTCACGCTTGCCTACACACTGCTGTCACCTAGAGTTCAGGAACATCTGCTTATATCCTCAAGAGCCTGACTCAGCAGGCCTAGCATGTCTTAGTACACCGAATTCAACAGAAAACACAGAACTCAGCAGAGTTCTGTTCTAAAACCCTAACAGGGGAATTACTAGTACCCTTCTACAGTGTAATTGGCTTATAAAGAACTGGATACGTGTATTAGCCTCAGATATCTTAACCTACCATTTCCATTTCTCAGGAGAGCATCCTAACCAGCCTAAGGACAGCTTGGGGATCTAGAAATTATTGACTTTACTTTTGGTAGGAGACAAGGTTTTTTTTTCTGTTAACAAACTTGAAGAACAACCTTTACAAAGAGCAGGAGTGTAGTCCACAAGAAGGTGGAATTCAGGTTGTGATAACATCTAGACTTTACCTCAACCTGCTAACTTATGTGAAAATCATAGGGATGGGTTTATCTTGAGTGACCTGATCCAGATAGCTCTCTGAGGCACAGTTTTGTGGTATTTGAATGATAACATTTACAAGGCCAGAGTTAGTATCTCTGCAATGTTTTGCTGCACCTGTTGAGGCCAGTGTGGGTTCAGAGTCTTGCCACACCGTGCTTTAATTAGCTTCAACAAGAACCTAATTTGCTGATAATTATCGAAGGGTTGTCTACTATAAATGCAGGGCATATTGATGGATAATTTCCATATGAACTTCCAAAGCTGATCATTTCCTGCCCACACAGGGGCCTCACTTTGACAGCCCCATGGGAAATGCTAATATTTGGCCGATTGAGTATTCAACCATTCAGTATGCCCAGGCATATCTCCAGGATAGTCCACAGGGTTGCACTGCCAAAGTTGTGATCTCTGCTCCCTGCAAGTGCCTCAGGGTGAAGGTGTCATTCAAATTATGCTGCAAATATGCCCTTGTCCCCATGGACTAATATGGATATAAAAATCTATGAGTGCAGAAGCAGAATTCAAGACCAAACTAAACCAAAACCCATCAAGGTGATTCTCAGATTGGAAACAAAATTTGCAGAGCTGCAGATCTGATATAGTCCCAATTAACTTACAGGTCTTATTGGTGACCCTGCTTTGAGCCAGAGGTTGACAGAGATCTCCTGAGAGGTCCTCTACTATCTGAATTAATCTTGTGAGTCAAGGTAGGTTACTTGTCCCAGGTAAAACTGGGATCCCTGAGAAATGCTGAATATTCACCTGTCAGTAACACTTTCAGATTTTAATTTTAGAGTAGAGTTACACATCAAGGAGATGCTGTCCTTGCCATAAATATAGTTTCCCCATGTCCCCACCCCTAATGGGAAGCTGATCATTAAGCAATTTAAATAATCATCTACCTTCAATAAAAACCTAATGTCTTCTCTGAAAAAGAACTTGGGCACAAACTGAAATGAGGAAAAAATAATGGGGAACACCACTGACTGTTGACACAGAAGATCAACATAGAAGCTGAGCCTACAAACCTTCCCCCCTTCCTCTCCAGAGATCTATTAAAAGATCAAGGTGCAGAACATTATAAAATAAACAACCACTACGGATTTGCAGTAGATGTGACCATCCAGACCCAGGCAACATCACCCTAAACAATCTGCCATCCAGTTGTAAGGAAAGAGAAAGAAGTCTTCTGTGACTCAGAGCGAAAAGGCTGAGATGGCAATGTGGTTTATTGGCTCTCTGATCCCATTACAGAAGATATTTATGCCAGTGGACATGGCCAAGCACCATCATTGCCAGTCATGCTCTCTGAATTGTATCTGAAGAACCCCAGCAAGATGTGTGCTGGCATACAAATGGCTTTTGCTGCTCTGCTTCTGCAGGTCAACTGGACCACAGTGCAGCTTTTGCCTTGGTGCTCATGAGGGCCACTACAAAGATCAGCATCTAGAAGTCTCTGCCTCATGATCTGCAATAGCCTTTGAGCATGAGCACTTGTGCTCTGTGAAAGGCCTCCTCTGTTTATAGCAGAATTAAACACACCACCCCGAACCAGCATGAGCTTGAGCTGTAGGGTGTGAAGCAAAACAGAAGAGCTCTCAGCAACCAACCATGAGTACTATCTAGCCATATGCAACTGGTAGCATGTTCTTAGTTGAATTCTTATAACACTTTTAGAGTGTTAGAGCCTAAAGCTGTTTCAAAGCTCCGAATCCTGACTCGTGAGAAGGCAGGCAATTCCTCTGCGGCAACAACAAAAATACCTTAGGAAGTTTGTGATACTTTGCTGTACGATTCTTCCAGTGGTGTGATTCATAGTCATGATTAGAAATCACTCAAGGACATAGAAAAACAGAAAACAGAGCCAGATATTAATCAGATTAAAACTGATGAACATACATAATGCTCCCTGCTAAGGGGTAAGGGGTACACTAGAGTAGGAATGTTTGCAGCAGAGCCACAAAAATATTGCATTATCTGAACCTGGAATATTTTAATTTATAGGTCACTTGTTGGTATTTTGGAGAACAAAGTAGAGAGTCCGATATTAAGTTATTCTGAAAGAAATGCAGAAGCATAAATACCTTTGCAAGATCTTCCTGATTATTGCTTGTATTATATTCTTTTGATAAAAAATACTTAGACTGTACCCAGGAAAGCAATTCCAGAGGTATTATTGGAAAAAGATAATACTTTTACCCTGACAGAAAAGTTGATATTAGATGAAGGCATGAGGTAAAAACATCAAGTGTCAAATCTATTACAAACCAAAAAAAGAAAAAGAAGTAAATGAAAGAAATAAGGGCTTTATTATATTCAGAGCACATGGGTGAAAAATTCCTCTTTTTTTTTTTTTTTTAGTTTTTTTGGTGCAATCTCAAGGAAAAAATCCCACCTAATAATGTTCCCAGCTTATCACTGAAGCACATTTCAGCTCTCTGCATCTACGTCCTCTTTTTACTTTTACAGTTTTCCAGTCCAACGTCTATTAAAAATGTATGTGATTATCTCCTTGGTTATCTGCTTTAATACACTGGATATAATAAATCAGTTTTGACTGTACCTGTTGTTAAGAAAGATACAAATGCCTTCAAGCCTTAGCTGCCAGCATTCCATTTGTTTGCTGTTGTACAGAAGGTACAAATCGGAAAAAAAAAAAAAAAATCAATATTTTGAAGTAGAAGAGAGATCACCAGCCTCCTCTTTGTTCCAGGATCTAATCCTACTTTGCTTCTTATTTTAATCTGATAAGCATATAGTTGGGCAAGCTCTTGCTTTGACTTCAGCTTGATACTTACACAGCATTGTCATCCCCCCCACCTCTCTCAAATATAAACTCATTACTATTTTTATTTTAAATGCTAATTTATTTTTAGCAAATGAAGGGTAAGGAGCAAAATATTGTTTCATCTTAGATCAGTTAGAACTTGCATTATAATACCTGTAATGGGCTGTTCCCTTTGTTTCATTGAATCTAGCACAGAAGTTGGAAGATGCAGTACCTCTCTTTTCAGTTCCCATTTTTCACTGGGTAAAAAACTACCTCCAGGTTCCTCTGGAAGATGCACCAACTAAAAGGTTACTAAAGGATCATATATAAGTTCTCTTTCATTTGGGAATACTCATGGGATCCTGGAGATCAGGTTTTTATCCTTATATTAAATCAGAGAGAGATTATATTTTACAACTTTTGAATAAGTGAGTTATCAGGATAGGACAGGGGCTGTAACTCCAGCATCTTCCTGCTGTGCTTTATGAGTTTCTGAAGTGGGCAGTTCATAATGAAGGCTGCTTAGGATTTAATGATTGAAAAATTTTTGATCCCAGTGGCAAAAAAAAACCAACTATGTACTGTGGAAGTTTTCCTGGTGGTAACTTGGGGGTGAATCAACCTAAGCTGGCAGATGAGCATCAACTGGACTAACTGAAACACTGAGGCTTGAATGTTTTAGTAACTCTTGGATGTGCAAGTATCTTGGAAGACCTGTTTTGAGAAGTGCTCATCATTATTTGCTTCCTTAAGCTCCTACATATATTAGAAAATATGGCTCAGCTTACTCTGAACCTTCTCTCAAGTGTTGCCTGCAGCTGTTGCTGGTAACAGCTAACCCAGATCATAATAGCTATTTCCTTTGTCTTCCCATCACAAATATTCCCAGTTATTAATTAACCTTATATTAAAGGATAACTGCCTGGAATTCACACCAATGAAAACAGTAAATTTTGTTTGCTTATTTAATCCTAGTATTTCTGTTGGATTTTGTCCAAGTGGATTTGTAGTTTAAAAACTTTTTATTTGCTTTCTGCTGCTGTCACATAAACTTTTTTATGTTGTTTTTTGCATTCTGATGCATTTCTCAGATCTATCAAAACATTTTGATTTGATACTCTGAAGGCAGAATTTTTATTTTTCACTTTGAATTCTGAGATTGCATTTTGTATTTAAAATCTTTCTCAGTGGAAAAAAAAATGAGGAAGAAAAGCCTCAGTGAAAAGATTAAATATCCCCACTCAAATTCACTAACTTTTCAGAGGAACACTGACTAGAGCTTTTTTATTAATATTCTATCTGCTTTTTCATTTCAGGCACAAACACAATGTATTCATTGCTCTCCCAGTTCTAATCTCAAACCCTATAGTATACCATGACATCAGCTGACCTACCAGCACTTGCTGCCCACTGCAGAGAGGAGCGCCAGGCAGGTCTTACCTCCAACTGAATTTAGTGTGTGTGGCCTGACAAGATCACAGCAGGCAGTAGTAAAGAAGGTTCTGGGCAACTGCCACATGCTTTCCTCTGGAACTCATTTGCATAGGATGTAGGTTAAGCTAACACAAGCTACATGATGTTGCTACACTAGCTCTGAGATACCAAAACTGCCATATCTCCATGTTTGGGCAGAAGTCGACATTGAAGACATATAACATGGTCTGTGTGATACCAGAAAACCCTTGAAACAGCTATTGGGATCCTCAGGCTCTGTCTCACCTACTTGTTTTTCCTAGACACAACTCACCTCTAAGCAAAAATCTATAACACTTCAAGTATATTTAAGAGATTTAAGTAAACAAACTTTTCATATTAAAAAAAAGTGATATAGAAACAAGCAAGAATGTGAGGATATGGGTTGTTGGGCTGGTGTTTGGTGGGGTGGGTTTTTTTTCCTTTCTTTTTAAGGTTAGGTACAAGAAAACTAATACCATTGTTTCCAGCCCTTCAGCGTCTGGATTTATTTCAAATTTATGAAAGATGCAGAGCATCATCTTAGCCAAAACACTTCCTAAATTTGTCATTTCACTAAAATGAGGCCATCTAGAAGATTAAAAGCTTTCTTCTCTTTTCTGAATTAAAAAGCATAATTACATTTTAATTTTCAACTCTAATTGAGTGCATTTGTATTGGTAAGATGTTCTTTCTCCCTTTAGGGACAGTATTCCTGTCAGTCGCACAAGCTGTCTAAACATTTCACAGTCCTTCCTTTTCCCCAACCTATGCCTTCATTATAAATGAGAAAATAATAGCATAAAAAAAAAAAAGTATATCAATTTTATCCTTGTATATCTAGCAACTGAACATTTTAGTTGACACAATAAGCTACATCTTTGCTGATTTCAGTGAAGAAAAGATAACTTGCATCAGGTGAGCAACTGATCCATGAAGACAAAGTCACTGAGAAAAAACATATAGAAGTACATTATTTCTTCAAGCTCAAGAGTGTGTCCTGCCTATAAAAATACACCATGTATTATACTACCTTGATTTTTACTAACTTTCTAAGTTGTTTTACATTAAAAACAATGGATCAAGTTGCACAAGACAATACCACGCAAAATATGACTTCATCTTTCTGACTAAGGTGACCAACAGTTTTCTTGAGTTAGTAAAACACATAGTCAGTGTTGCCTTGAACCTTTATCTTGTAAATAGATCAAAGGGGATGCTTGATGCCACCCATTTGCCCATAAGACCATCTTTGTAATCTTTAAGCTTAGACTTCTATATCTCTATCTCCCAAACATCTCCCTGTTTGGGAGACTCCACAGAAGTAGTTCTTTACAGTCAGGTCCTGAATACTTTATATTCCTTAATACTTTAAGGTGGCAATATCCACCTGCAGTCACAGGGGCATTTTAGTGCTTGGTTACTGGGACACTACATTATTTTTCTTCTATCAAATCACCTGGAATGCTGATAAGTCTTGGGGAAAACACATGTGTGAACTTCCAACTGATTTTCAAGAGCTAAAGAATTAGTTCTGGCTTCTATAGCTATTGAACATTCTTTGTAAAACAAAAGACATTTTAGCATTTGGGAATTATCTTTTATTATTTTTCATGCTATGCCTTCAGGCCTTAATTCATAAGCATTATCTTTGTTCTAGGTTTAAAGCTTTGTATGGAATTTGTATATATATTTGTATATATATATATATATATAGTATGGAACACTTGGGTTTTGACCACTAATCTTGGAATAAATTTGGATGGAAGGAATTCAAGACTGAAATACCACATTTCTCATGCTTCTCTTCATTGACTGCAATAATTCTAGGATTTCTCAGTGAAAATCATCATCTGCATAGAGACTAATAAACCACTATGAATCTTTGAAGTTCATAGATTCATAGATTCATAGATTCATAGATATTAGGGGTTGGAAGGGACCTAGAAGATCATCTAGTCCAAC
>JAOEGS010019909.1:223240-244150 GCA_025447755.1 Corythornis vintsioides
TTAACACCTTCTGGGGATAAAGTGGTTACACTACTACATGTTGAATAAGCTGGATAGAACAGGGAATCACAGAATCACAGAATGTTGGGGATTGGAAGGGACCTAGAATATAATCTAGTCCAATTCCCCTGCCAGAGCAGGATCACCTAAACCAAGTCACCCAGGAACGCACCCAGGAGGGTCTTGAATGTCTCCAGAGGAGACTCCACAACCTCTCTGGGCAGCCTGTGCCAGGCTCTATTACCCTCACTGTGAAAATTTTTTTTTTTTTCCTTGTGTTTGCTCTAAACCTCTTGTGCTCCAATTTACTCCCATTTCCCCTTGTCCTATCATTGGATGACATTAAGAATTATACAAGGCAAATACATTAATGTTGCTATACTACACAAAACAAAACAAAAAAAGAGGATACTTTTGATGGTTGGGCCACCTGGAAGCCATGAAAACATATCAAATTCCCAGTCTTTCCAAGTCTGGACTGGGACACAAACCAATTTCCGGATTCCTTATGTGATATCCTTTATTACTTTCCCATTATTGTCAATTTTCAAACAACAATCTGTTAAATTCAATTTTGCACACACTCTTCCCTCTTCTGCCAATAAGTAATAAACCATACAATGTTGAAAGATCACTGTCTGTTTTATTAGTCATGATTTTCACTACTGCTTAGAGTCTAATAATCCACTTTAAGGTATAAATTGGATCTCTGGTACCATAAATTATTATGAATAAAATATTCTGGCCAGGCAGAAGAAAGAACAATGGACAAATATACCCCACATAACATATAACATTCAGACTTTCTGGTAACCTGATAAGCTTGGCTTATCAAAACACTTTTACCAACTGTGGTGCTAAGGGGTCTCCCAAGATCTTTTTGAGGGAGCAGCTACACCCTTTGTTATAATACATTAGCACATTAAGTACATTCCCATGCCCTGGGTTTAAATGTTCAATAACACCCAAATGCTCCTGAGATTTTGTTGAAGAACAAAATAGCATGGATCCTGTAATAATCTCCCTATAAAGAAAAACAAGAGAAAGTACATATCGACTCAACCTGTGAATCAGAGGTTGAAAATTATTAAAAGTCTTGATGAACCTTATGTTCCTTATTGAGCATTACATTACTGCAAGGTTTACCATTAAAACACAATAAGCTATTTCTCATTCATTCAGTACAATCTTTACACACAATAGTATCGCAATTATCAATTGCAATTGTCCATAATTATTCTAACTTTGAAAACTAATTTTCTATTTCCTAATTGCTATGGTGGCCACCATTGATCACAATACCGTCTATCCTTAAGGGGTACAAGGTTTTTTTTAGAAGTCAGCTGCCTTAAACTATACATTTAATTTAAAAATGGAGAGTTGGTTTGTTATGTCCACGACTGTGAAAATCTCCTCAAACATTTCCAGGTGCTAAACCAGAACAAACTACAATATAGGCCACAACGGGTAGTGTCAGGGTGTTTTAGACTTGGTTATCATCTGATCTTTCTTCTGTAAGGCAAAACAAAAGGCCAACCCTGACTCACTCCATGAGTCAGAAGTTAAAAAGATGGTAAAATACTTCTCCTAGAGAAGAGAGGAGCAATACATGAATGGGTCTTTGTGGGAAGTTGTAGAGGGACTGAGGAGTTCTCAGGCCCTGGTGGAAAACAATATTGACTCTGAGTAGATTGCCATGAGAAAGGCATGTAGGCAGAGAGATAAGGGAAAGTTGAACAAAATAATGAGAAGAAGCAAGGATGAGAGAATGCAGGTGTTTTGCTAATGTTAGATATCAGGCACTATAACAACCAATAAGGAGTCGGAAAAAGGAGACAGAAAAATGTAGCCTATAGAAAAAAAGACACATTTGTTTTGCCTGCTGTTCTGAACAGATAAAATTCCCAGATGGCTGGGAAAAAGATAAAGTGGCTTCTTTGACTTCATCATCGGGCTTTGGCTTTTGTTTTCTTTTATCCAGCTAGTAGTATCTGCTTTTGTTTTTAGCTTTGTTGCTTGGCTTGAGCCTTTTAGGTTCAGCCTGAGCCTCGTCCTGAGCTTTGACTTTTCACGCTGAACCCATATATTTATTGTATCCGTCTGAACTTTGATAGGTCTTAAGTTTGATTACCATCCTACTGTTTATCTTAAACAGGACACTGTTTCATCACTCTCATTTAGTCGGATTCCAATTAATCCACAGAAGCAAAAACCGTAGTCCAAAAAAACAAAGTAATTCAAAAGATAAAAATTACCACAACCAGACAAAACTTAATCAAATCACAAAGACAAAAATCCTAGTCCAGTAGACAAAAGTTATCAGTTATCCTAAAAACAAGTTATCAGCCAGTCTTTTATTCTCAGCGAGCCTTCTAATTCACATCCACCCTCCATCTCCCCCCCTCCACCTATGGGGGAGAGCCACCTAGTTTCTCTGCTTAGCTTTCCTGCAAACCTATTAATTGGTGTCCACTGGCTGTTATTTTTTTTCACAGTCAGATTTCTCTCACACTGGGAAGCGGGTGGTTTTATCTGGCCACACAGTCACCAATTTTTCAACATATCTGTGGGGATCCCTTCCATTAAATCACGCAGAATCCCCTTTTGCCAACCAAGATGCTAAAGGTTTCTCCTTACCAACAGGGCAATAAGTTTAGGCAGGGAAACACCTAAATCCTTCTTTTCTTTTTTTTTCTTTTGCAGTTTGCACATTGATTCTGTCCTAAAGCATTCTGAAATCTCTCGCGCCTTCCACGGCCAATTCCTCTTCTCTGAAAACTTTCCACAGGCTTCCTTCAACAACCTTCCAAGGTCCCTCATATCTGTCCCCTTTAATTTTTGTAATTTTTTTATATCAGAAGCTGGCTGCCCTAAACATAGATCAGCTGCCTTTACACTCCTCCACCCCTCCAGGCCCATTACTTCCCTCAGTAAGGAGTCTCCACTCCTCCCTTTTCTCTGTCTTTTGAAGTGGGAAACTTTTTGAAGTTTCCAACACCAATACAAAATCACTGCTTGAAAATAGCCCGGAATATATCAGTACATCAATACACAATCCAGAGGGCTATTCCCCAAAATCTCTCAGTTCTGTGCTTGTTCAAAACCCCTCAAAAACAACACAAATAAACCACAATGGTACAAACACTCTCAAGACAACAATAAATACACTAAATTAACCCTAAGAGGTCCTGTGCCCCCATATAACCCTCCCTTATGCAATTTATGACCCCCAGATTCCTCCTAGGTTGTTTTCTGCTTCTCCTAACAAACTCCCATACAAATAACCTACAGTCATTTTTACTGTTTTAATCAAAAAAGAACCACTCCCCTATTAAATTGACAATAGTAAAACCTAACCCACAGTAATACATGCACTGGAGTAGAAGTCCCACAGCAAATACACAGAAACTCTAAATAGTTGCTCAAATGGTGCTCTTGCCTCTTAAAACATTTAGAACATTTAGCCCTTAAAATAGACAACACTGTTTGCACAACTGTTTACACAAAGGACAAGTGCTTGTGACACATACACAAATACATTAGATACAAGGACACAGACACTGACAAATCAATCCCACATTCTAGTTATTTTCCTTCCAGCAGCTGCAAAGTGCACTGTTATATGATAAGATTTGAAATAACAAGATTTCAAAAGGTTCTACCTACCATTCTCCTGCTTCTTATACAATCATTAGCAGGTCCGTCCTGACTCCCAAAATTAGGATGCAGAGTCAACCTAGGATTCACTAGATCTACCCCCAAGATCACTAGCAGCCACCCTATCGGTCAGTGAATCCTGTACCCTGGTACCTTCCTCCCATACGGGGATTACGCTGCATGCCAGACGTCTCTGCGCAATTTACCAGCAGCCCCAGCCAAGTGTGGGCATCCCCTACAACTTACTGGCTTGCTGGCCCCTTCCGATAAACATACCGTTTGTCTGCAGAAGCAGAAGGTTATTGTCTGCCCCCTCAGTGAGCGGCCCGGGGGGGGAACAACAGTCCTCCGAGAAAGGGCTTGGAGCACGCTTAGGACATCTGCTCCCCCATCAATCCTGTGGTCCGGCAGAACACCTTCTGCCTTCCTCACCAAACTGACATGTGGAAAAAGACTCCACAATTACTGAGACTGTAAAGTAGGTATGTTTATTTAGCGCTGGATGCACGGGGGATTGCTCCTCCACAAACATGCACACCTGACATGACAACTTGCCTTCATTATATGCAGTGAAGAGTTACACATTCATGATATTTCCCAATATGCCTATACATATGCATAACCTTTCCCCGCCTTGTATTAAAATTAGCTCCTTCCCTTTGGGCCTGTGCAGTTGCTGATGGTGGTGGTCACAGGGGGTCGTGAGGATGAAGGCTGCATGTCTTCCTCTTTTAACCTTTGTTTCTGTGCAGACCTAGTGCCTTCTTGGCACTTGCTCAAGCCGCAAGATTAGTTCCAGCTGGTTTTTATCAGAAAGTGTCATTTTGTGAAGATGTTAGCCTTGTCCTTTATACAATAGCTACTTAAAAATGTTTTTTAAGCTTAGCATGCATAGCTGAGATTAGTTGATGTTATATTTTCTAAAGTACTTCTTAACCACTTCTCTCAGTGGCACCTTACATCTGGAACCTCTAGAAGACTATTTATATTATTTCCACTTCCTCGTTCTGTTGGCTTTTGCCTACTGCATTTAAATAGATGAATTTTCATCATACTGCACTATCCAAAGTACATTTTTCTTATGTATTTGTTCTCATCAGTACTGGAGCATTTATAATCCTCTCATGTGACTTCACAGGTCTTTCATTCTAGAAAGCTCTCTATGTAAACTCAAAACTTTCTGCCCTATTTTGGTTGAGATACTTAATATTTAAAAATCAATATAAAACCTATATTTTCCTAGATTTCCATCCAGAAGGCATAAGGAAATGTTCACAAAAGTTTAGTAGTATTTGTTTGTGTTTGGTTTTGCTGTTATTTTTTGTTTGGGTATTTTTGTTTGATTCGTTGTTGGGTTTTGGGGTTTATTTTGTGTGTTTTTTGATGGGTTGTTTTGCTTTGTTATGGTTGATATTTCAGTTTTTGTTTGTTGTGGTTTTGGTTTTGTGGGGACTTTTTTGTTTATTGTTACGTATTCTCTTCCCCACTCTCATTTCTATTTCTCCACCAATTTGACTTATTGAAGGCTGAAGTTGCTAGGTTTGGTTGTATGTTCCTTAATACTGTGTCAAAATGTAGCTGACTACTAAATTTATTTTTTTTTAATGCATAGAAATATTCAACACTCTTTGACCAAATACCTGTAATACACTTGCAATCACAGAGACTGCTCCTTAATGGGAAAGCACAGATTTCACAGTGGTTAAAACTGAGTAGAAATCCCCATACTCACAGCTTCCAGAACAAAAGAGTTGGATATGACAGCAGTTGCATATGTGAGTGCAGAGAAAATGAGGCAGGATTTATTCTTAAACCTGCACAACAAAAAACAGAACTTTTCCCCCCCAGGGTCACACACTGAATGATGAGGATGCCACAGGAAAATGTGTATATAAAACCAAGAATATTCCAGTAATGAAAATACACACCTCAATTAGTGCTTTAATCCACAAATAAGACATGCCAAATCCACTGCTGGAGCTTCAAGTGTTAACACTCCTAGAGGGCTGCTTGCTTTCTCAACCTGCCTCCAGATTAATTTTGCTACTCCTGAGCTACCTGGCTCCAGCCACCACCCAGGCTCACTCTCACAACCCCTGCAGAAATCTGCACTGACTTCTGATTGTACCATTTCTCAGCTGGTTACCCCCAGTTTGCAACTAAAAGTCGTCAGTGCCTAGATCCTTGTGCATTCAGCACAGAGCCACCCTTCTGACTTGAACTGGGACTGAAGCTCAGCTGGGCTGGGCATCCGACTTTGCATTGTGGCTGCAAAGAATAGTCTTGACATTGGCTACACCAGTTCAGGCATTCGCACAGCAGGTTCTAGTTGTGAAACAGTGTTAAAGGACATTGGAAATTAACGCTTTAAAACTGAAATAGCTGTTTTCATCTGCTCTCACTGCCAGTGACAGTGTAGTGATACCAGTGACATCATCATACTTTTTCTAGCATGGTAATGTCAAATTTTAATCCCAAAAAGGTAGGTCAAGAAAGGAACTGGAAGTAGTTTCTGCTGGTTTGAAGATATTATTTTCAAAACGTATTGCAGAAATTGCATACAAATCTAAATTCAGGTGCATCACCTGAAATTAAAGCCATTTAAATAGTTCAGGAAAAATAAAGAATTCTGTGCTACACTGCCATAGTCAAAGTTTATTAGCAACCTCTTGCTGACATTAGATTATTTAAGTTTATTCAAATTAGGTGTCTATACGGGAGTCTCAGAACTTTATAATTACCTTTTTCCTCCTATCAGCTTTTAAAGATATCTTCTGAAAAAAAACAGTTTTCACTGTAGTTTAAACCAATTTAGTTTAACTATTTCCTACTATTTTGAAAGAATTTAGCAAAGCAATGATCTAAAATCCAGTGGAATATACACTTATTTTGATCAGATTAATTTTTTTGTTACTTAAACAGAGGTTTATATAAGTTACTATATTTTTTAAAAAGCTAATTACAAAAGCAGACACATCTTATTCCTCTCCCTATATTTCTGGCAAGATGACAGCTGTTCAAGAGTGATCAGGGATGGCCTATTTCTCAAGAACCTCAGGAGATTATAAGAGTTTAAATCATAATCTTAAGAAAATGCCCAAAGTTTGGGGAATTTTGTTTGTTTGTTTGTTTTGTTGGGTTTTTTTGTGTTTTTTTTTTTTATGATCTTGTATTACCAAAGAATAAAAAGTTCTGCTCTCCAAATTGGCAGAGAGACTATAAACAGTGTGTTGAGGAAAGCTTGAGACTCTCTTATACTGACATGGGCTTAGGCGAGCCTGAACTAATTCCAGGACAAATATACTTGATCCGAGAACGAAAAAAGCAGTAAAATTGAAACAATTTTCACTGTTGATGAGCAAAAGTAAGGGAGTTCAACTAGTCAATGGTTCAAACCAGTCTTGGTCAGAATGAACAGACTGGAAATGAGGTGTTGAGGGGGAGAACAGCTTAATAGCTTTCCAAATTTCACACAACTGTGAACACAGGAGAAAGCCCTGAAGGCTGAAAAGGTAGCTTCAGAGTGTTGTCCGTGCTATGATCATGGTTTCCTCTTCTCAGGGACTGTCCCTAAGTTTAAAGATTGCCTTTAAGTTCTCCTCTATTTAGTGCAGCCCCTGCACTCAAGAAGAGAGATAAAATCCTTCTCATAGTTTGCAGGACTTGCACTGCTACAGTGTTTAGGAACCAAGTCACTTAGGACAGATGGATCTGAATTTCTCTATCCCACTGAATACAAAGCTTGAACTAATTTATCTTCAAAGGAGCTTTGTGAGGTTAAATAAATTACTGTTCTACATCACCATATAAGGCTCTTAAAAATGTCCCTTCTTTTAGCTTATTTTACATGAATTTCATTTAGTTCTATTGTCACTAATTCTTTTAGCACACCAGTTCTCAGCATAAGACATCCACATAATCCATGGAATGTTAAAACAATTTATTTTAACAGCTAGAAAGAACTAGTTTGGCCTTTCCCATCAATATCTTAACACTGAGTAGCTTTAATTAGAACAGGCCTGATAAACATGAATATTCATGTTACTGTTAAAGTCATAAAATATATACTTCATAGTATGGGATATAAACATACAGATTCTCTCCATATCTAGTTCACAGTATGTGTTGCAGTCAAGTATTTTGGAGTAGATAATTATGATTTGGGTACCTTTTCTTTCCATAGTGGTACCCTTCAACAACAGTTTTTACTGATGCTAATGTATTTCAGATTATACATTTGGTTAAAACTACAAAAGTAAGATGGGCACGTGTCCTTGTGTTATTTCAAAATTCATTATTCTGTTCAAATCCCTGCATCCACTTGATGGGGAACTCCAATGTTGAAGAAAACTGCAAAACAATATCTTTTAGTAACTATTATAGTGTCTGTACTGAAAGGAGAGAGAAAAGCATAAATTTTATTCTTAACTGCACTTACAAACAACTTATTTTACAACTTCATTACAAATTAGAGTTATTAAAGAACTCAATATAGACTGCAAAATAATGTCATATTTCTCTACAGTTGCTCACTTGATATATCGTATTATGAGTGTTTTATAGAACAGTAAAAGAATATTATCCTATAAGTTTGTAAGAGCTCATAAAAATCAATTGATTGATTCAGCATTAGACTAAGACTATTATTTTCCAGGACAGACTTCTTATATAATTTGATGAGATGCAGGGACTAAGTCAAGATACTTCCCTTCTTTTGATGTTAGTGTCACTGATATGTAAAGTTTTTTGGAAACAGTCAATATTAAAAACAAACAAACAGCAATGTTTATTTTAGCCCTTTCATTGTTTCAACAAAGAAAGTTTATTATCTTGATTTCTGACTGATGTTTTCCAACCTGATAATCAAGGTGAATTATGTTTTTTCTTGATAAGCCCTTATTTATGTTCACATTTCATGGATTACTATCAGCATAAGTTAAATAATTATCATCAGAATTTATGACAATAAATATTTTGCCAAGCAGTTTAAGACCAAGGTCTGGGAAGGTTAAAAAGCCAGAAAAAACCCACAACCAGACCAACCTCTTTTCAAACATTCTGCCCTCATCAGCCTCTTTTCACAGAAAACCACTAAATCTGACTGAGCTTAACAGATCAATACTGTTTTGTCTTCCCATCCACATGTGCTTTTTGCTATGCCTGTGACATTATCCAACACCACTTCTATACATCTGTGCATACAGTCTGATCAAAGCTGTTCAGCCCTACTGCAAAGATGGGGAATGGTGCATCTCACACCGTATTGTGAAGCCTCATTCAAGTCCCTTAACTAGCTGTTGATGTCCAGTGACAAACATTTTGATTACACGAAGACATGGTCAAAAGAAGTTGGTTCCATTATTTGCAAATATTCCTCCAGAGAAAGAAAAGCACATGAAGGGAGTATTCTGTGGGAATGCAAATCACTGAGTTTATAGTACCAGTAAGTGGCTAGCTCGGGACGTGGCTAAACCTAATCACAGAATCACAGCATGTTAGAGGGAACTCTGAAGATCATTGAGTCCAACACATACACACACACACACACACACACACACACACACACACACCCTTCAAATCAGGACTAACCTAAAGCAGATCACACAGCCAAGAATCCAGACAGGTCTCAAAAGTCTCCAGAGGAAACACCACAACCTCTCTGGGGAGTCTATTCCAACATTCCACAACTCTTACTGTAAAGAAGTTCTTCCTCATGTTGAGGTGGAATTTCCTGAACTCAAGTTTGAATCCATTGCCCCTCATCCTGTCACAATGCACAAGTGAAAAGTGGTTGTCCCTGCCAATAATATGCCACAGTAAATTACATTTTGGACCTATATCTTTGCTTCCAGACTGTGGTGGTTGGACCATTAACTTCATCTCAGTCAGACCCATTACAGAGACAATTAAATAACCATACCCATAGGAGATTCTTGCCCAACACTCAAGATGTGGACACAAATTTACTTGTTATAATTCATGTAGGTAATGCACTTGGAGATTCTTATTTGCTGACATAGGAAGTCTAGTTTCTTGAACACAGTAGGTGTATGGAATTAACACTTGATCTCAGCCTTTAAGTCGCCTCGATTCTGTATGCAGTACTTTTCATTACTTTCAGTTGCTATGCATTAAGACAGAGATAAGAGACGGATAAGATAGATAAATCAGAGAACCAAATGCCAGTTAATTGGGCTGCCAAATATATGATCCCACTATCATATGGATATACTAGTTAAATAAATAGTTACCAGTGCTTAGCAAATGATAATTCTAAGGGCTGAACTAACGCACTCAGTAGAGATGTTGCTAGAAACATGAGTATTTTGTTGTGGCCCTAGTGCCAAAGGGGTTTAATCAATAACCAAGTGCCTAATTTATTGTGAAAATGTAGTTCACCTCAGCTTCTATCTGACGAGCTCTCATGACTCATCTTGAAGACAACCAATGAAGCAACCAGTGAGAAAATGGGATGCCTTATGAGAAACTTGGTTCCTCAGTGAAGAGGCACAGAGCACATACAGCTTCCAAGGACACATTTGCTCCTGACTGATTGCTCAACAGTAATAAAACCACCTCAAAATAAAATCCTGCCGATAAACACAATTTATATCTTGTATGTCAAGGAACACTGGTAAAAATATAGTCCACATTCGCCCTCAGTGGGACCAGAGAATAGTAGTATGACTGTGAACATGATTTGAAGTTAAGCATTTACAGGCCTTTACAAAGTACTAAATTAGCAAATTATTTGACATCAGCTTTAATCTAGAGACTGGGGCAGTGGCAATCATTTCTTTGCACATCTACTTTATATCCCAAGTGTTTTTCTCAAGGCATAAATATGCTGAAGTACCTGCCCTTAAAAAATTGCCCATTAATTTTAGAACTTGGAAAAAAACAGAAAGCAATTGATCGCAAAATATTTTTTCAGTTTTTCCCAATTTTGTAGTCTTGGAAGTAAAGCTACACAGGTGGACAATTCTATTTGGAGGCTGCATGTGCTAAGTTTTTGATGAAACTGAAGATATAGCCTTTACAAAATGAACAGTATTTCATCTTGAACTGAAATACAGAATAGAATAGACAGAAACATATAATGTCCTGTCATATATAATCATATAATTTATGAAAAACATTGATAGCACACCAGTCAGTGATGGACCATAGTCTGAAAGTCAAATCAAATGAGGAATAAATATTAAGTGCTTAAACAGTAAACTAGACGTACTCTAAGTCTTTCTTGAACTATGGCATTAAATGGAAAAATAATCCATATTGATTTTAATATTTTTTCCTGGTTTTCTATGTTTTTATAACAGAAGTGAACTGCAGAACGGATAAGAGTTGAAGGACAAGGTCACAATATCTGTTCCTCAGTATTCTTGCAAATATTTTATCCTTTTCATTCCAAAGTACAATTAATGAAATTGCTTATAATGACTAGTTAAAGAAAAAAAACACAACAAACAAACAAAAAATCAAAACAAAGCCAAAAACTAATCAGGCTAAGCATTACTCCTTTTTTGTGCTCCAAAAGCTTCGATTACATTTCTTTTCTGATTTTAGCCATCATTAAAAATGACACAACAGAGAAGAGCTAAAGGAGGTCACCTCACCCACTCCCAGAGAATATGTAGAAAAGAGCAGTAGTAATTTACAAGTCCTCAAAGCTGTGAGAATTTCTACTATTATACCCTTTGTAAGACTAACTACTGATGTGTGCAAGGTGAGGTGACATACTAAATCCATACTAAACACAGAAAACAAATATAAAACTTCTAACCTCTCCTATTTTCATTTCCACAGCACTTATGTCCACCTTGTATAATCTACAGTTGCTGAAGGTTCAGGATTAGTGTTTGTTATACAAACATTCTTCATTGCTGAATCTTGAAAGAGAACAAAGACAACACTGCTTTCAATTGGAAAAGGTGCGCTCAGGTAATTTTACCCCTAGACTTAGAAATGTCACTCATACTGAAGTCTTCAGCTGGACTCCACTCGATTTTCACACCACAGCCTCCTTTCACCAGGGAGACCACTCTCTTCCATGCTTTTGAGTACCATCATGGAGGAAAACTAACAGCCAGTCCCTTATTTTTAAACAATATACATTTGATTCCTCCATAGGAACTCACAGCTGGGGATGCATTCCTCTTCCTCTCCCTACTCTATCAAGCTGATCTTTCTCTTCTTAGTGTGTGCTGCCAGATAAGACCTTCTCCCAGATGCTTGGGAGGAGGAGCAGGTATTTGCTCATGGGATACGGTGGTGTTTGCATACATTCTTATTATGCAATTCCATTTACATAATCTTTGGCTGGAATGAAATTATGCCAACTCCCCTCTCAGTAATGCTTGCTACATTCTCATTAACATCACTGCTGACAACTTTAAGGGGCAAATTTAGGATTTACTTTTTTTTTCCTATTTCCTAAGCCTATTTCCTCTTTTTTTTTTTTTTTTTTTTTTTATATAGGCAGGGCAGATAGACTCTTTCCTAATACTGTGCTCCAACACCTATGGAACAGCTGTTTATATAGGAGTGGCAAAAACTCAGATGTCCTTTCAAAGGAAATCTATGTTGTCACATTTCTCTCCCCATTCTAAGATAAAAGGTAATCAAAATATAGATATCTTGTACACCAAGCAGCCAAAATGGTTTTGTGAGCTTTCTTCCCACTAGAAAACCCTAGAGGAGACATACCTCAGCTCAAATAATCACTATGAGAAGCTATTGGAAATATATGTTCTGGTTTTTCATTCAGCCTACTGATACTGTATAACTTTATACCATTTAGACTGACAATTCCTAGCAGATAAACGGACAAATTTTAAAAAGAGTCTGAGAGGAAAACCCAGAAACCCGAAGTGATGAGAAGCAGTAATTCCAGAGCTTATGCCAAAAATTTTATTAATAAATGTACATTTTGTTGAAGTGGATTGAAGGGTTCATTAATAAAGTTGTATAACTAATAATAAATCTCTTTCAGATTTGGCACTGTATTACTCAACGAAAAAATATTACTTTAGGGATAGAAAACGTAGGTCACAAGAATGTTAAGGACATACTTTAGGGAATTCTTGTAGGATTTCCATCCAGAATAATTTTTTTCCTTATGAAGATGTAGTCTAGATTAGATGGAATAGCCTTTTGCTTGTAAGCCCCAGCACCACTCCCACCCATTTTACACCTATTGGGTATCTTCAAAAAGAGACAACATAATTTGCTCCTTGTCTTTTTTGCCTTGAATCTTTTTTTCCACTGAAATCATAGTCAAAATTCCCACTGAACAGAATGTGATGATCAAGTTTTAAGTCTCTGTTGTTAGACTTTAACCTTTAACATCACTTTCCTTGTCTCTCATCTGCTGCCAAGTGTCTGGGCCAACAAATGTTCTTTTCATAAAGGTGCTGTTTCTATGTTTTCCATCTTTAGTGTGACAGGTAAGTAAGTAAACAACCTGCAAGTATTAGAGGCATCTTCTCTAAATAGATTACAACTACATAAAAGCTGAACTGTGAACTTTTAATTACATTTTGTCACTCTCTCACTATCCTTCAAGAAGATTCTTAGTTTGGGGATAGGTCTGTGCTACCCACTGATTCTCCAGCTACTCCTGTAAACATCACAATATATGCGACAAACAGAACATTAATTTTTAGCTAGACTGTCGTAGTGGCACACCCCATCTGAGCACTAACTCAGACTTCAACCCTTATATCAGGACAGGGGGCATGAAATTTTTCCAGTAGTTCCATAATTTCACAGTTGTAACAAAGGCTACCATTTTAAATTTGATCTCAGCCTCTCCCCAGCAACAGGAACAACCAGGGATGACATTGTAGTCTGTATCACTGCCCTGAAACATATGTCCTTTCTTCAGGCAATGGTTTGAGTTTACCACGGGGCAGCCCCTCTTCATCCCTCTACTCCGTAAAGCAAGACCTCCATTTAGAACATTCTAGTTTAAATAAATACTCTTAATGTTACCAATTACACATCATGATTTAGGCTACTATAGCTTCAAATCTTTTTCAAATAGAAACAGTATCCAACAAACCAAAATACTTGTTCATTAAGAGAGAACAAAAGAGGCTGAAATGATGGTGCCCCAAGCTACTTCGATAACAACATGTACATTAAAAAAAAAAAACCACTGAAAAACTAAAGGTTCTGTGTCCATGGACACTGTAAATGGAGGTCAGTTAACCATCTTTTTGTAATACCTATGATCCAAAATTTTCTTGAAGCCTCTGTGTGACATGCAGGTTATATAGTGTTTTGACTCAAACAATCTAAGTCGTTAAGACAATCAAGGTGTTTGTTGTCTGTCTGGGGACATCTGAACACTTGAACAAGACTGAAGAAATATTTTAAACTTCATCCTCTGAGGTGGGTGTGCCTGAGATTGGAGATAGGAAGGGGTCCGAAGCCAGCACCCCGAGAGTGCCTTTTCTGATAAATGGACCCTGCGGGCGTCTGTCGACTTACAATGGCTGATCTCTGCAAAGAGCCAAACTAAGCACTGTGCTAACTACATCCATCCCCCTTATCTCGAAGGAGGAGAAGGAATTTCTCACCTGTACAGAGGGAGGAAGGGGGGTGTTGTGGAAAACCAGTATAAATCTGCCTTACGGGATGGAGTTGGCTGAAGCATTTTCCCCGGGAAAAGAAGAAGCATTTTCCTGGGAAAGGAAGAAAGAAGCTCTCTTCCCCACTGATGTCATCGCTGGACCGTGGTGGTGACTATACTATCGCTTGTTGTACTCTGCTTTCTCCTTTCTTTTCTGTTTCTATTTTCCCCCCTACTCTCCTGTTTGCTCTAGAAACTCTGTTTTACTATTGTAATAAAACTTTGTCGTGCACGTGGCATTTGACCTCGTTTGTGTCTTAATTTCACCATTTGGGGATCACCTTTAAACCTTTCATTAATAATTGCCACGCATCCAATATCGGATCGTGACACTGTTTAAATAGTTGCATCAGGGAATAGAAGCAAATGTCATACTCTTGCATAAGTCACTGTAGTGGGGTATATAAACATGAGTATAACCTGCCAGATGCACAACACCTTTTTGCTCTCCTTAGCAAATGAGAAGGCCTCCACCAGAATATTGGCTGTCAAGGGACACAAGCCCAACAGCAGAGACTACAGAGGAGAACACCACACTCACTGGTGCATAAGGTGTGATCTGTAAAGAAAAAACTTACTTAATCTAAGAAAAGGAAGGGCTGAGTGAGAAAAATCTTCAAATGAAAGCATCTTTTGAAGAATAGAAGAAGTAATTCTCCATGTCCATGTTCAAAAGCTCGAAAGTCATAACTTAATCTGGGTCTTCCTTAAAGTTCATATATTAGGAAAACTGCCAATTACTGAATGCTAGAATAGGTTTTCTAGTAATTTCTATGAATTGTTCCAATTGTAAATATTTGAAGTTCTACTAGAAATTTCCACCACAATATCCCAATTAGTATCAAATCTATTTATGGAAATACAACTCAGAACAAGCTTGGAATACTAAACCGTTATACCAGGCTCTCTTAGTCATTGGTGGAAGTTATTAGGATCATTGCAAAGGAGAATAAATATATTCCCTAAAGGTTTTGGGAGATTATCAAAATACATCACATATGAAAGAAAAGCCTTTAGGCAGGTAGTGATTAGAATGGCAAGTCTAGATGTTTAGGACCCTTCCTTACTTTTTCTGTGACATATCACATTACCTTAGCCAAGCTTGGGTCTATGTTTAATCAGCCTGCCTCAAAAAATGCCCCAAATTTTTCTGTAAGATCTTTCATTGGGGACACAGTACAAAAAGCAACACTATCCATTGTAAAATAATGTTTGTTTCAAGTAACAGCCACTTTCTTATAAGAGCTAGTAACACTAATCACTCAGCTATTGCTTAACCAATCAGCATTTTCCACACCTGGTTTACTTGACATAAGCCTTTTATCAAAACACCACAAATGTGTGAATTTTTTGATTGGATGCATCCTCAGCCACTGCAAGAGAGAAACATCTTTTCCTTCTTTTCACATAGTAAATAAAAGACACTTAGATGGAATAACATTTGCCTTACGTTCTATTTTTCATATTCAGTAATAGAGAAAAAATAAAACAAATGTTCACAATATTGCATCTCACAAGAAGTACTTGGTCTTTTTATCAGATGGCAGCTCCCCATCTTTATAGTGAAGATAAACATTATTGAAGGATGAATTTCAAAATTCAGGAGACAGAACTCCCTCTGTACACCAGAGATAAACATCATCTTCATTACAGATTTTTAATCCACCTATTGTTTTCCTCACACCCTTGTGTAAATGGAACTAATTTCTGTGCCATTTAAAAACTCTTCAGAAAAGGTTTCTGCCACTCTGTTCCTCAAGCAGTTGTTCCACCGCCTTAATGGATTTTGCATATAAATCTGCTTCTGGTATCCATTTCAGATTTCATTTGATGTTCAATTTCTCTCTCTTTGTGATTCTTTAAGATTTATACCATTCAAACAGTTGTGGAAAACTCATGTTCTCTCACATCTACAGCATAAGTAACAATTTTGAAGAGATTAAACTAATCTGTTCTAGTTTCTTTGACATCTTAATTAAGAGCTACAGTTTTCAGGTTATTAAAATCCCATGATGCCTGACTTTATTCCAGACTCAGGACATGAGGCAAGCATTCTTCTTTCCTAGGGTATGAGAAGAATGAGAAATGATTTTCATTACTAGGGAAAGGAAGGAGAGCCACAATGGTGCTGTGCACTCGGGCACAGATCAACACCCTGCAAGAGGAAGTAAACACTGCTCACATTCTTGATGTTATTTCCCACTGTCCAAAGGTCTAGCACATACTACATCCTTTTCCAATAGCAGCCCTTGCATTTGGCTGTATTAGTAGTCAGATTCCTTCTTCCAATTGAATATCCACATGGAAGATATTTTTTCTCCTCAAAAACATTGTCTTCCTCTCATAAATCCCAGTTTGTGATTTTGTGCTCACAACCATAATTTCTCCTCAGTCTTTCTCAGTGGAGTCTCCTTCCCTGGAGACATTCAAAACCTGCCTGGATGCATTCCTGGGTGACTTGGTCTAAGTGATCCTGCTCTGGCAGGGGGGTTGAACTAGATGATCTTTCTAGGTCCCTTCCAACCCCTAATAGATCAGTTTGCTCCATTTAAAGGGCTATTGGCAATTTCTTCATTTGAAAGCATTAGTATGCTGGGGACTTCCCCTTTGTAATCACAAAATATATTTAAACCCAGTACCAGCAGTACCCCTGTGGAATTCCTCGTCCCTCACCAAGGTCCCTCCCAATTAGGGACTGTGAACAGGTACATCATATTTCCTCTTTTTGTACCCAGATAGATCATTCACAGCTAGAAAGCTCCTTTGACTCCCCCAATATTGATTAGGGGAGATTTTGATTCTTTCCATGCTGGAAAACAGCCTGGATATCTAGGCTCTATATCTATAGCAGGCTTATGGGCAATTAATCTATATTTCACTTCAATCTAATTATAAGTGACAACTGGCTTTTGATTCTCACAACTATGATTTCAAGGCAACAAGCAGTGAGGAACATATGGAACTTTTACTACAGGACTGGGATATTTAAGTTTTCTAGAGAACCAGCCTACTTCTGACTTGAGAATGGTAATTTTCTCCTCTTTTTAAATCTCAGCAGTCTATGCTGCATAAAAACTGTCAGCTTAACAACCTGTACACATACAACATAATGTCTTCCAGTAACACTGCCTGCCAGGAGTTGCCATCTGCACTTCCTCTGCTGAGAGCAGACAAACTTACACAAAGTTGGGCTAACAGAGGCAGAATGTACATGATTCCTCACCACAAATGTCAGACTTCAACTTTATAATTTTGTAGGTGCACAAACATTCCTGGTTTTACACAGTTTCTGTCAGGTTCCACGAGAACAAAGAGAGTAAGTTACTGGAACAGAGCAGGGTCTTTGGGACTGCAAAGATTTTCAAGGCTGTGACAGCTGGATAGGTCTTTGTACAACATATTCTCAGGCAGTGAAAACAAAACTACTTCATCCATCAGCCACTGAAAACAGAGGATCAATGGAGCCAATTAGATGGTAGGGTAAGCTCTGAGTCTTGCTTTAACTAATGCAGGGGCAGCTGCCTAGCTGGTAAAAGCTGATTGGATAGTGACAACATAAACAGCTGAGGATCTGCCCACAATCTACTGCCCTCTCTTTTGCAAGCAAAAGTATCAGTGCTCCATATGTACATCCTCCTATGTGATGCGAGAGCAAACAATAACAAAAATCACTTGCCCTAAGCAAAGTAACTTGCCCTAAGTCCTGCCCTGCCATGACTGGATCACCAATGCTTGCCACACTGACTGTCCTGCACCTCTGTCAGCTGAGGCAGCCTCTGTTGTTCCTGCCCAGACATTAAGTTTTCACAGTGCCCTGCTTCACTCAGTTGGCCAGCTTTATTTCTTTCTTGCAGTCTTGAGTAAAAATAAATGTATCTTCTATCTTCTGCCATCTCCAGGGTAGGATCCTGTTGCACAGTTCTTAGAAGTTGCCTCTATACCTGTGAAAAGATCATCTCTCTGTGACAACATATGCACAAAGTTTCCCTGTTGCTATCTGTAAGATGAAGGAAGCTTGGGCAAAGAGAAAAAGCATAAACGGTTGTCTCTAAAGATGCCAGCTTTATTTTATAAATAGTTGTTAAGTAAAACTATCACACATACACAAAAAATATTTCTTAATGGGTTTGCTTTACCTGCAACACTGTATTTGCTCAGCAGCTTGCAGAACACTGATCACTTGCAATGGTAACCCACACACCATGTTTACAGTATTCACTCAGAATAACCTTGCCTACAGCATTCGGAGCTCTTTAAAACCCTGGGTTTTATCCAATTTTTCTACTTGGGTTGAATGAGTCACAAGTAGGTCAAGTGATTTTTTCCAAATTCACAGAGAAAATATAATATTTACTGAAAATCAGTAATCATGACTCTCCTACTTCTAGTTTTCTTTCTTGAAAAGCTAAAACTCAAGCCATATATTCCAAATAAGAATGACCTTTTGTAGAAAAATTATTAAAAAAATACTCTCTAATTTGTAAAAAAGCAATTTCTGCATAATAGATAAATAGCCATGCTAGAAAACACTGCTATTACTATGCCCACTTGGTGCCTTTCCTATTTCAAGTGTACACAAGTCACACACACAAAAGAGACATACAAGCAACAGTTTAGAATTTAGATTTTAAGCTGTAGAGGGTAAGTTGTAATTAGTTCCAGATTTGTGGATCACATACCCAGATCCCTCAGTAGAACTCCTGGACCAGAGAATATTAATAACAAAGACTTCATCTTGAACCTAGTCACTATACAAAATTGTATCTATTCCTCAGCCTCATCATAAGCCAAGAAGTTGTCCAAGTAAAAGACTACGCCTTTCCATTATAAGAGGTTTACTCATTTGAGATCTTGACAAATGGTCTTAAAAATCTGCCTAAAATAAAGTATCAATTCACTTGATTGTGATCAAGACTCCTTCAGTCCTGCAAGTATATCACACAGTACAGATACAGGCAGAAACAGAAAAAGAAAAAAAAAAAAATAAAATTCTACAGTTACAACTGGATAGAAAAAATATTTGACAAAACACATTTTAACATTTCAATATTTCATACAGAAGTTTAACTTGTAAAACAACTTATTGCCAAAGCAAAAGATGGAACACAAAGCCAAATGTTCCCAGATGGAATAGAGTTGATGGGTCCAGGAAAATCTCACATGAACAAATCAGGAGCAATTTGAGCCCAACAGACAGAAAAAAACCAATGGAAAAATGTCCTAGTTTCTACAAAAAAAAAAAAAAAAAAAAAAAAGAGCGCTTTTTTCCTGAAACAAAAAATGCTTTCAGATATCCTCATATCTTTGCTTCTTAAGCACAGTTGACTTCAAGGCTCTTATTCAGGGTTTCTAAAGCACCTACTTTTCGCTCAGGATGCTCAGCACAACCTGCTCAGTGATCTAGGAGGTCTTTTACAACCATGATTATTCTGTGATTCTGTGATTGTGTTACTACCAATATAATCAATAGCTTAAATTACTACATTTACATGTTGAAAACAAAGACACTCTTAGGCAGTTCAGTTACGCACCCCTTCTGCATCCATAATAGGTGCAACATGGTCAACAGTAGCCTTATTGCATTTTTATGGTATCCATGTAATTTTGTGGGTGTGCAATTAACTGCTCTTCCAGAACCTGTATCTGCCACATCAGAAGTCTGCAAAAGACAAACTTGTTTCCACACTGTCCTGAAGAGCAGCACAGTCTCAAACTGCAAACAGATCAATGTATCCAAGGAAACAGCTGTCAAAACCCTCTTCCAAAGGCCATGTAACAAAATCTCCTACCTTCAAAGCAAACATTCAATCCTTCTCAAGAATCCAGTTTACCTCCTGCCTGTGATTGTCCTTCTGAAGCCCAAAGTTTATCTGCTCCCTTCTGAAATTAAGAGCTCCTGCTCTTTCCAGCCTTACTTCTCTAAGGAAAATTCACCTCACCTGTTCCTGGTCTTTTTTCTTCTACAGATGGACCAATTTTCTATCCCTCCTTAATTGAAAATTGGGTTACCTCTGTCCTTGCTGAAGTTCACAAACACAGGAAAACAAGGGCAAATATGGATCAATGCCCTAAAAACATATTGTAGGTTACAGATCTCTTTGTGGCTGTTCCTTTATGTGACAGTCTCTGTATAAAGCAGAAAAAGTGAGTCCCCTGTAGCTGTGCTTATGATTTCTATGCTTTAATTAAATATTGCACATAATTTCAAGGATAAAATTTTAAGGGGCTGTAAGGTTTAAATATTGCATTTGTCAAGATAATTTTGCTAGCAGGTAATACACTGATGACTGATATTTAAAAAGTCAGATCCAGTAGTAATTTAGTACAGACAGATTTTTTCACACTCTCTAATTATTTGCATAATTCAGCCTTCACCACTCCTAGAATTTGTGGAGGCTTTATTTACGTGCTACCCATAGCTGAGTTCTGCTCTTCAGCAGTGCCAAGAAGCTGCTCATTCCCCAAGGGATACTCAGCGGAAATAGTTCGGAAACCTAAACAGCTTTCTTTCACAGAGCATGTGGGAGGTTACAATATACCTGTGGAGAGTTTTCTCACAGAAAAAGGTCATGATTTACTGTCAGTGAACAATCCATGTTGATAAGACTAATGAG
>JAOEGS010019909.1:270730-285491 GCA_025447755.1 Corythornis vintsioides
TTCCAGGTGTACTGCACACCTCTCCAGGTGAAGGCAAACTGCGGCCTGCACGGTGCTGCTAGGGGAATGGAAAAGAACGCGTTAGCCATGTCAGTGGTGGCATACCATTTGGCTGCTTTGGACTCCAGTTCATACTGGAGCTCCAACATATCGGGTACAGCCACACACAGCGCCAGAGTCACTTCATTCAAACCACGGTAGTCAATAGTCTGTCTCCATTCCCCATCAGACTTGCTCATTGGCCAAATGGGCCTGTTGAAAGGTGAGTGGGTTTTGCCGACCACACCTTGGCTCTCCAGCTCACAAATCATCTTATGGATGGGAATCACAGCATCTCTGTGCGATATTGCCGGCAATGCACGGTCTTAGTAGCAATTGGCACCTGCTGTTCTTCAACTTTCAACTGTCCCACAACAGAGGGCTTTTCTGACAGACCAGGCACTGAGAAGCACAGTAAGTAATATCCTCATAGTCTCTCAGTCTTCTAATCTTGTCCCTCACTGACTCACGTGTGTTAAAGTCCCGGTGTAGAGCCATGTACATGAGGTATTTTGCAGGTGCCACTTGTGTCAGCCTTCTCCACATCCGATCTGTGCATTGAACATCATCAGGGTCTCCAAAATCTGGCTCGTCACCTGCAAAAATGTTGTCTAGAAGAGCAAGTTCTCTCAGTCTCTGGACTCCTTCTTCCATGGCGGACCAGGGACGTGGTTGTTGCTGTAAGTTCTCTCTGCTGCTGTATTTTGCTCTGACACTCATCAACAGTCTTCTCCAAAGACTGAGAGGGTCTTGGACTCTTGCAAATTCCTGGTCAATTCTGGAGTCATTAGACAGGCCTCCCAGGCTCCTGGCCTCTTGGCCATCGAAGAGAGTGTGGTCAGCACAGGTGTCCCAAATCCAGAGTAACCAGGAGAGCATCGACTCATTTGCCTTTCGGGTGAGGTCCTTCTTTAAATTTCGCAGCGCATCAAATGACAGAGACTCGGTGACGATGACTTGCTCAGGCTCAGACCGAGAGGACCCTGGCTCCCCATCATCAGGTGTTGGATGTGCTGACTTGGTTTTACATTTCTTCTTTTGCACTGGGGCAACATCCACTGGGGTTTGCTGCTGTTGTGGAGTGGACCTCTGGACATCCCCCTCACACCATGAGACCAATGCAGTGGTTGAACCCCAGAGCATTAGCCTGTCTTTAATCATCTTCCCCCGCACCATTTTCTCCCCTTCCCGGATGGCCCAGCCCCACCCCCACAGGCAAAGAGAGAAAAAAAAAGGAGAAAGGTTTAGGTTCTCTCCTAAAGGGAATTGCTACCCCTTGACAATATCTATACATACTCTCAGGTGTAGGTGCTCATATGGAATGAACTGTAATAGGCACATGGAGTATATAAATTCCTAAGAAACCCTTTAATAGTCTACAATCATTTTAGCAATATGGATAATTTTAATAGACACATTACTTTAGAACAAGCCTTTACCATCTGTTCCGCCCTCTAATTACAAATGCAGGAAGAGTATAATCCACAACTGCATCATTAAAAAGACTATAATAAATAAGAATTATTATTAATAATAATAAGAATTTAATGTATGCCTCTGCTCCCTTTTGATGTAACACTCATGTTATGTCTTCCTCTTATTTTTAAAGGCCGCAGAAAAGCCCAAGAAAACTTCTCTCTCATAATAGATAAAATTATCTCAATTTTACTGAACATATGTATAATGCATCTGAACACAAGTGCCTGCCTATTCCCTATAAGCTATTCTTACATATGCACTTACAAAAGACGAGAAACAATCCCTCCAGGTATTTGGCCCTATCAATAGGCAGATCATCATGAATCATGAGCAACTGAATCAGTAGACCTGAGCCAGCTTCCATGGAGTCTAATAAAGTAAGGTGCTGTATGTCCTGAACTGCTTCAAGAGAATTCATTGATTCAAAAGAATGAAAATTAGATTTAAATGTATGATTTCGACAATTATATGGAGATGCAGAATGTCTAATTTACAAAGAATGAAAACCAACAATAATAAAAATTAAAATAAAATAAAATAATTTAAATCCCCAATCCTAGCAAAAATGTACTTCTTCAAGACTTTAACTACCTTTCTTATCAAACCTGTAGATGTCATAGTCTTAGGTTCTCAAGAACCTAAAAGTAAGGTTATCCTTCAGTAAGATGCACTTAAAAATCATTAAGTTAAATTTAAGGCATCACCAAGTGGCTTTACCTCATTTTGCCTTTACCACCTGTAAAGCACTACTGCACTTACACAGCAACCACTTTGAAATTAGCTCAGGCGTGGTCACTGCTGTCATACTTTCGACTGCGGGACAGATAACACTTTTGAGTGTAGAGTATATGCTCCCACACCACTTTGTTAAGTTTTAAATGTGTTGTCTATGAAAACGCACAACGTACAGGAACCTTTGTTTCGCAGATCACAGAACACATAAAAACGACAACTCTTTGCAGTGAAGTATTCCTTGGCAACTAAGAAGATGTAATCCACAAATGGCAAAGCATAAATTTTTTTTCAAGCTTCCCCCTTTGAACGTGTGATGTTTCAGAAGACATAACAAGATACTCATTTTCAATTAAACAGTTCAAAATAAACAGACAATGTGTATTTTGTACAGAACATTAGATGGAAAAAGTTGAAAAATCAAGCACACAATACAGAGAACTCTAAAGATATATGTTGCTAACAGCAACTCACCCACATCACAAATTTTGTAGTTTATAATGTTCCTTCTACAACCTAAACAGTAATTTAATAGATTTAACAAAGAAAATAGGAGATAAATCAATGCAAATAATAAGTAATCAACTTACTACTAGAATAAGCCCCCTAAATTACATTTTTATTCTTTAAAAGGTCATAGTACAGGGTCAGAGGTTTTGAGATCAATTTGTTCTGTTGAAAAATTCTAGTTATGTTGGTAGGTTTTCCCCTTGAACATCTGTCTTTTTGGAAGGCTGAGCATGGAAACCTAAATGTTCATGTCCATCCCACTGTACCTATGCAGTGCCATGCCTGTGCAGCAGGACACAAAGCCCAGAGGAATTCAACACATAGTTCTTCAATCTCAAAGCAGGAAGACAACTCATTTTATTCTATTTACCTCCCTCCCCATATTGATCTGATTTGAAGATATACTAACATAACACAGGTGTAGTTCAGCTTCTTGTTTAAAACGCCAACACATTTTCTAAACCATATTAATGATTTGATTTCCAAACTTTATGAGACAAAAAGCACAGGATATACATCAGGACTCAACCATCCCTCCCCACCTTTTGGATCCCCACACTGAATGGAATAAAATCACCTAAAGGAAATGGAGACTGTAGATGTACAGAGAGTTGGGCTCATAATTTTCATAGTGATAGTAGTTTACAGTATGCAATTCCACAGAGGCAAAGAAGATAATATTTCTACATGTCTCTGGTGAAATTCGTTTCCTTGTAAATATTAGATTTTAAGATGCTTTATTTTAAGACATTCAAAAAACAAAACAAAACAAAACAAAACAAAAACAAAAAAACCACGAACCAACCAAAGAACAAGTAAAACAAACCAAAAACAAAAAACAAAACCAATAAAAATGAAGCACACCTAGATGAAACAAAAGATCACAAAGCTTAGACATTACAGGAAAACCAAAATACCAGCAGGTGTTCCTCCTCATTTTGTACTCCAGCCCAGTAAAATAAACTACCACACTATATAGGAGAAAGTGTGAGTGAGAATATTGTAAATTTTCCTAATGTATCACAGCTACAGAAATAACTGTGCTAAACACAGTCACTTTGTGCTAATCCTCTGTGAACATTTCAACAGCCCTACAGTGTTTTCTTTCCTTCCCAGCATGCTGGGGGTTTTTCTTTCCTTCTCCACAGACTTCCAGTGCTTTCAGGTTTGAACCCAATTGGAGGACATGACCGCTGCCTAGCCCCTCCAGAATTTCTGTCCAGAGGCTTCCTCAAGCACATTGTCCAGCCTGCTCGGAGAACAAGCCTTCCATGCCAGAATATCCAGCCTAAGTCACCCTTCACAAGTACCCCAAGGCCAACACAAGCACTTGGCTATTCCCATTTCAGCCAGATGTGGGGCTACCTCACTGATGCCTTTTTCTGGTGCCATTTTCTGTCACTGTCTGAGAAAAGGTGTTACAATTTGACAACAAGTCTCATGCTTTAAAATGGTTGCTTCTGTAACATGGTCAAAGCAGCAATCTCATGCCAGCCCTCATGTCACTAAAGGCCAAAGAAGGACTGGTGTAGGCTGAAGGCACCCGACACTGCTCAAGTGCTGCAAGTGAAAAAACAGTTTAAAAATACAGGTGATACTATCTCACAAACTTTGCTATGTGTCACATGGCAACCTCAGATGCATGTCACCATCCTTTCTGGGGACTGAGGTGAAAAAAAAAAACCTGCCTTGTGTGAGCCCAGCAGTAGTTTTTATGGGGCTCTAAGGGAAGAGACAGCCAATTGGTTCCAGGCTACTTCCCCCAGCCCATCTACTACCAATTAATTAATCTATTTGATAATAAGCACAGTATGCTGTTGCTTATCTGCTAGTTGCCAGAGGAGGAGAAAGACTGAGGCAGCGACAATTTTCTTCACCAAGATGCCAAGAAGCCTTTATTTATTAATTTACAGCTCTTTTTATACCCTTTTACCTTCCAGACAATTGGACAAGAAGCCAGCCCCCCCCCGGAGTGATTGGCTGGGGTGCCACAACACCCATAGTCAAAACATCTTTCTACTGTTTTACAAACAGATGCCACCAAGGTCACACAGCTGGTGGGAATCTTTGCAATCCCACGAGAAGGAAAATTCCATGCAGTAGTATTTTAACATCCACAGGCTGCAGTTGCCTTTACAGATCATTTCAACCTTATACTCAGGATTTAAGCAAATTTCTAACTCTAGGGATTAGGACATGCTCTGTGGCCTTTCTGTACTTCAAGGGACCAGTCAGAAAGTTGGTGACAGACTTTTGAGCAGGGCCTGTGGGGACAGGAGAGAGATTCAGACTGGAGACAATTAAGAAATTTCTTTTACCTTGAGGGTGGTGAGAGTCTGGCACAGGTTGCCTAGAGAGGTGGTTAATGGTGGTTGATCCCTGGCACCATTGCCGGTGAGGCTGGATGGGGCTCTGAGCAACCTGTTCTAGTTGCAGATGTCCCTGCTCCCTGCAGAGGGGTTGGACTAGATGAGCTTGAAAGGTCCCTTCCCACCCAAACCAGTCTGGTATTCTATCAGTTTGAGGGGCAGAGGGACAGTTCCTGGGCTGCAGGCTTGTCTTGGTCTGACAGGAGCCATGCGGTTATGCTGGTCCAGCTCCTCACATGGCAACAGCTATGGCTAATCCCAGGCTAATAAACTGGCAGGGGTTAATAATCCTAATAGCCTGGTGCATCTGAGGGGGCACAGTGGGGAGGGAGAAATTAAAAGGATCTATAAATCAAGGATTGTAACACTTGTACTGCTTGTAAATAGATTACACGCAGCTACACTGCAGTTTATTGCACCACTGACAGAGTGAGTGCTGAGAATGAGCCAAGGAGTTAAAAGCAGATTTCCTATATCTTACAGACTTCACAGTTTACATGTCATCTCGTTCCTAATGTCAAGCTTTACATCCAAGAAAGTTATGATTTACATCAGTCCAAAAAAAAAGAAAAACTAAATAATTCAGCACTTGCAGAATCAGTTACATTGTTAGGAAGGTTTAATTAAAGATCATGAGCTCTTGTGATTAGTTCCCTGCTTTGTTCCAGCATGCACACAAGCCCAGACCTCCATGCCCTGCACACTGAGCACTGCTCTCCACATAGAACAAGGAAGAGGTTTCTGACCTTCAGGATTCCACAGCACAAACAGAAGTCAAGAAAACCATCTAAACTTTAAAGTTAAAAAAAAAAAAAAAAATTAAAACCATGGATAGCACAATCTAGTTGCCATTTCCATTAAACATCTTTTTCAGTTACTTTTTAGACAAAGTACAACACTTTGAAGGCATTAACACAATTAGTGATATTAAGATAAAAATTAGAGTTGAAATAAATATTCCACAGTTTTGTTTCACAAAATGGATAGATTTTAATTACAATAAGCATTATATAGATATGAAATGGTTGGGTTTTTTTTCCCACTGATGTGAGGAAGATGTCCAGAGTTATCAAGTGTAGAGATGAAAGATATTAGCCAAAAATGTCACTTTCATAATTAACTGTGTGCATCCCACTTTTTCATTAAAAAGTTCTCCACAAGATATCTGAGTATAACTAGAAAGTATATCTTACCTTATCAATCAGGTATCCTCCTCCTTTACCCATGAAGCTATTTTGTGGCGAAAAATGCCCCATTGCTTTTTGTAAAATACACTTTCCATAAAAATCAACCTGACAGGTATTGATTCTATAAAGCAAATAACATCAAAGCAAGGGAACAGGATTTCTGGGCTATGCGCAGAAAGGCTAGAGTTGGAATTAATAACCACATGTTTCTGTGGTTGCATTTGAAGAATTATCTGTATGATTTTTGAGATTACCATAACTGCATTTCAAGGGTCTGCACTTATTCTGAGCTCACCACAAATACTTCAGGATTAGTCTATAACACTGGTTTTGTCACCTTACTCTCAACCAGGAGCATCCCACCTCCCAGAGAAATGTTCTTCCTCCCTGTGCAAAGTAAGGCAGATAACACAGAAGCATCTGAGAGTGGCCCATGTTGGAAGGATTTGTTGTGGGGTGCTAAGAGTGTCTCTTGGGAAATAATAGTTCTCATTTTCTCCAGCAGAGCTGAAAACTCAGAATCTCTACAATTACACTCATCCAATTTTCTCCATTGATAAAGAAAAGCTGACTGTCTTCTGTCATGTCTCCACAGACAGAAAGCAGTAACTGTACCAAGAGTAGATTCTGATTAAATAAATACTTCTTTTATCTCCCATTGTAATGCTCACCAAGGCAGGGTGAACCTTTTAAAAGATGTTACTATGCGCCATATATTAGGAAAAAGACCATTTTAACCTCTCCTGTAGTTGATATGTTAGTGGATTTACAAGATAACATGAAGTTACTCCCGAGCATACTTTATTCCAAGTGGAGATCAACTATGTCCCAAAGCCAGAGATGAAGCCTTGTCTATCACCAATAAATATTTAATAATTCTGCTTTGTGTCTGCTTTCTATTTGTTTTTATTCTTATCATGTCAGCTGCACAAAAAAAAACCCAAAAACACCCAAAAAAACCCCAAACCAACAAAGCCAAAAAATAAAATAAAAAAAACCAAACCACAACTTGCTAATGACAAGACCACTTGAGAATTTAACTTCACACTATCAGTGGCTTGATTTAACCTTCTACCATCTCAGTGATACTGCCAATTGAAGCTCACATTTCTGTCTTCATTTTGCAGTCTACCCAGGCTCTTGAAATGTCTTGCAGGCAGTTAAGAGTGCTGATTTTTCTCAGAGATTGAGAAAGTTAATGGGCTCATTAGAAAACCCCTTCATAGAGTGTAGACATTCCTGTTCTTTACGCAGCTCTAGAAAAAGACAGCCTGCTAAACTTGTATTTTACTTGATCAAGCTATTGGAATTCCTCAAGAACTTTGTGCACTTTTATCCCCCATCATCTCTATGGACTCTCAGCAACTAGATTTTTTTTCCTTTTAGTCTTCATGCAACAAAAGTGGCAGATTCTCTCCTAAGCCTCTTGACACATACATGATTCTGAAACCTGTTTTTGCCTTACTCAGCCCCCAAGTGCTTGATAAAGAATGATTTATATTTTCTTTTTAATCTACCAAGCCACATTTCCCTTTGTAGTGCTGCTTCAGAAAATATATATAAATGTAGAAAAAACTTACTGGACAAAATTAAGTATTCTCCTGTCTGACAGACAGTGTGTTGTAAGCGCAGGTCTATGTGTGATAGTAGAGGTCAACCACTATGTTCCACTTTATTAGTGCAGTCTTCTGAGATATATTTATTTATATGGCAAAGAGGAAATTCTAACATTCTAGTACTTCAGGAGCTGGTCTAAAATAACAATCAATATTCAAAGACCCCTTTCAAAGGTATGAACTTCAGAATTAGAGTCCTTAGCTTCATAACTGCAAGGTAAGAGAGTGCTAACTAATAAATCATGCAATTGCCATTTGCAAGGACTTTGTTTTCTAAGACAATTAGAGTTCTTTCAAGACTTGTCCAAAGTATTGACAAACAAGATCAATAAATCTGCTACTGTTGATTCAGATCTGACTTGCAACTCTAATTTCTGAGGTTGTAGCTGGATGAAGTAGAAACAGAAAAAATATGACAAGCTCAGGCTGTTGTCTTAGTAAAAATCTGCCAAGTTTAACTATGATGCCAATAGTCTCTTGTGTCATTTATGTTTTATTAACTCTTCTGAAAAAGTAGAAAACCGAAGGAATTTACATCAAGCTAAACTAGATTTCATTTAATCTCATGGCCTCTCCGCTCTCTATGAATACTTTATACTAGATGTTTCAAGACACAAAAAAACTCAATGGTGTACCAGTGAATGTGAATATTGCCAGCACTCACCCATCTACCCAGTACATTGACCATCAGCACCATATTGCATGGTAGCGATATCTAACTACCCACATGGAGACCTTTGAGAACACCTGAAACACCACCGTGTATATAGGACTGAAGACGTTTCAAGACCATCCGCATGCCATTAGATAAATAAATCAGTCATATCACTCAGTATCATAGAAAAAGCTATGGCAGTAAGTTCTGTTCTTATTTAAGATAGTGTGGAAAATAGTTTAAATGAAATAAGTCTTGATTCTTTGCTTAAAAATTGTGTAAATCACACAAAGTATAATTTTTCCACATTTTGTTTATATTCAAGAAACTGACTTTTATAGTATTTTAGCCATGGAAAACATATTTTATTTTAGCATTCTATTAGGATGGGTTTTTTTAACCACTTAAAAAAGTCTCAGCTATATTAAAAAAAAAGTCTATACTATATTATTTATGGAAATTTTATGTCGCCACTTAAATATTGGAATAATTTTGTAACATAGAGTGCGTTTTAGTGACACTGTTCCGCTGATTTTTTTTTTTTTTTCCAGTGTTTGCTGTAAAAACTCAGTATTTCTTTCCAAGTTTTGACAGTAATGACAGCAGAGCTTTACAAACCCTTTCACCACTTTGGTTTTCCTACAATTAAGGAATGCGATAACATTGCAGCATTCCCAAAGCGGGTCAGTATGGAGAAGTTTGAGTTTTTTGGCTGGCATAGATTTGGAAATTAAGCTCAGATGCAGCAAAGCCAACAGTCTGCATTTCCAACAACTGTGATAACCATGTAAATGAGTGTAAAATTCACGGTATCCTATCTTTCAAGTCATCAACAGCAGCGTCAAAAATTGGTGCTGGATTTAAACTACATGTCATATATTTAAGGTGTAATCTACACGGCACGTGTAAACCAGAAAAACTCTGATACCTCAATTCTTCCCTAGGGAAAGGCACAAAAATGTAACCCTGGTATAATTGCAGGTAGACATGTGTTGAACATTAGATTTCCAGAGCCAGAAAGGCCGAATCCACTTTTCAGAGTGTGCTGCGAATCAATATACACATTAACATTTTTAGAGAGAACTGGGACATTCTCGTTCTCAATGGATGCATCAGTTGAACTGGGGACTTGAAGCAAACTTCTGGTAAAAACATTGGCTTGTCATTTGAAAGCACTCTAGCTGTGGCACGTGCTGTTGATGTTCAGCTTGGCATTTTTGATATGTGGTATCACTGTTTCGTAAAACCCATCACTAAAGATCTTAATTTTCCAATACTCCTTATAAAAAGCAGTAAATTTGACCATAAGCAAGTAATACAAATGGAGCTGTGTGTGCATAAATGCTTGCAGAAATTAGGGTTTATTTTTATTCTTTTCAATTTTACTACTCACGGTGAGATCTGCATCATGCTAAATCATGTTATGAGCATTTTGTACAGCTAAAACGATGCACTTTAGCACATTAAATACTGAAGTAAAGATTAATGAAAAAATATTTCTTGTGCTTCTCCCTTTGATTCGCTGGGCCTACTGAGTTTTTTCACCAGCAGATGCTATGATCGTCAAATATTCATTTATTGGAAAACTCATGATTTAAAAAAAAATTTACTTTGTAATACTAACACCAAGCATTGACGTCAGTGGTTCTTCATTTCTCCTCAATTTAAAATGTAGCATTATTTTATTATAATTCTAACAACAATTCCAGCTTAAAGTTTAGATATCTTACTCCTGTCAAAAATAAATAATAGACATGTTCCAATTCTACCTGTTTATGACTTTTTCCACACATTTTTCTCATCGTTCTGTCACAGAGTGGTAATGGATTTTTGAGACATTTTAAATGCTTAAATATGCACAAAGTGAGAAGGGGGTCAGCTTACATCAGCTACAGTTCATTTACATCAGCTACAGTATTAAAGAACAGAAATGAATCATGGAGTCATAGCAAAGTAGGTCATATTATTTAGTGGAAATGAGGCAGTCATGTCAACAGAGATAATGATACCACATGATTATACCACAACTTACAACATCTCCTATGTACATAACTCTTGTCACTACTCTGTGTCCTACAAGCCACATTAAGATTTGTGACAAGATAAAAACCTTGATTATATGAAACATATGAAGACGAATTCATTTTAATATGCTTGGTTTACTTTTCATGATTCTAAAAATTAGCAAATATGTCACTTTTAAATATAGACTGAGAACCATTTTTTATTTACCCACAACCGTTTTTTTTGTCACTCAACATAAGTTTGATTTTCCTCAATTTTATTCATGGATCATATCTCCACAATGCAGTATAATCACATAATATTATGACTTTTAAATGGAATATATCAGGTAATGATTTATAAATTGGATGAAACCAGGAAAACTTCCGTGTTTATGACCGTAGTCCTGTTACTACTCGTGTTTCAAATCCAAATATGGTTCCATTTTCAGTCCTAGGCTTACCATAACAAATCAAAATGCTTTGACCTGGAAAAATAATATTCTCAGGTTGGACACATGCAGTATAATATTAAAAATTATTGGTTTTGAAATACATTACCCAGATCCAACTCTGGTCGCAGTGATCTTTTGGCAATACTGAAAAAAAGAAATCCTCAATTAATAGGCTACTTTTGCAAAGCAGATCACAGTGGGAAGATATATGTGGTTTTCACAGCAAGACTTGAGAAGAAAAGGAAAAAATAAGAAAATGAGACCTTTACTTTCTGAATCAGTATTTGTTTAATAGAAAAAACCACAAAGACCATTTAGTATTAATACAGAGCTGCATCACCAGCTGAGTTCTAATCTATTGGTCCCTCTGTTGTGAGACTACCTAGGAGTCAACTACAACTTCTGAATTATTGTTAAATGCAGATGAGAACACCTTTTGCAACACACTATCTAAGACTCCTTGTTCATAGCACACACTACATCAAAAACAATTATACACAGCAAATGAGAAGAGAAATAAGAAAATAATGGCAATAATGACTTAAATTTTTACACATGGTTCAGGGACAAACAATACAATTGTTTCTTTTCCCCATCCTAATCTTGTGTGCAAGAGGAGATACCTAGTGCTGAATTTAAATATTATTCCACTGGCAAATGCAGGTAAATCTGTGACAAACTCAGTAATCACATCAACAGACCTTCTGTTTCAAACCCATCTAGTTAAAACCTCCATCCCTCATCTTTCCAGGTTACTAAAAAAAATTGAAAGAAAATGCATTTTTGGTCAAATGAGAAGTATGGGAATGAGGATCCTTTAAATATTCTATCTGCTTTGGGCTGGAAAACAGGAAAAGAAAAATAACAGGATTAGTGGTCTGGGTTTAGGGGAACAGGTAAAACATTTATCTTCTGAATATCAGACCCCCTAGTAAAGAAATACATCTTCCCCCTCCCACTCCCCAGCACATTTTTTTTTCTCTCTATTTAAAGGGTCAGACTCATGCTTCATTGTTAGCACTGGACTTGTTGCTTCTTGGGGCACAGAAGAGTTTTTGTAGATGTCATTTTTTTTCACTCAAGCTGACTAGAGAGAACAGCATTTTTCCACAAAGGTGGTGTAAGGAATGATCACCTCCTTGGGAGTAGTTGCTTTCAGCTAATCCAGGAAATTTCAAATAAATTTGCAGGCCAGTTAAAGACAAATGGCTCAAAATCTTGTCTTTCTTCCTCTTAAGACAATACTCCAACCCACACTCATCCCAGATGAGCCTTGTGGTCCTAAACCAGCTTGAGAGCCAAATGCATCTCTTTTCTCTCTAGAAGTGGCAAATACGTACAACAACCGAAAGTTCAATTCATTTCATAGTGAAGGAAATAGAGCTTACCCTCTTAACCTTCCCACCCAGCTACACTTACTTATATCAATGGGGTGATGTGCAGCTGTTTAATTTTGTTAGTTTATAGGCAGTAAACATTTCAGTGTGCAAAGTCCTGAAGGACAGTAGGCCTGCAAACTCTTTAAAAAAATATATAAAATAAATTAAGACTTTGTTTTAGTCCTTTCTTTTGTGACATTCAAGACTGCTGGTAGCTTCTGGCTATGCTGTGATCAAGTGTCACAAAAATACCATAAAGCCTAGAAGTTACTAATTGAAACAACTTTCTTGCTTGCTGCCCAGCCTCTACCAGCACCCACTTTTTCCATCTCAGTTCAATAATTTCTGTTTAAAAAATAAGATTAAGTCTAGTCATGATTCCATTACAAACACACTTAAGCCTTGCAGCAATCTTCAGATATAGCATTTGGATAAACTGACCTAACAAAAATAAAACTAAATTAAACAAAAGAAAAGAACACATATAAATTAAAAGAAAGAAAGAAAAATAAAAAAAGAAAGAAAGAAAAAGGAAAAAAAAAAAAAAGGAAGTGACAACATTTGCCCATCTTACTGCAATATGACTCATTCCACTCTGTATGGGTCAGTAGACAGTAGAGAATAGTTCTTACAGGGCACTGGTAGTAGTAAAAAAAAAATGTAATATGTAGTTACAGTTACAGAATCTAGTACATGCTGCTTTGTCAGCCCCTGTCACTTCTCATAGGCATCTCAGAGGTCCATTTGGAAGCTAGATGCTAACATGAAAAGGACATTCTCACCATTTCTTTTCTTTATCCCATCCAACCTTGGGGCTGCTGAGGAGAAACTTGGAGTCAGGCTGATGCATCTACACCATCTATCACCTTCTAGAGCCAACACACCAAATCCATTGTCTCTTCCCTTTCCTATGAACAGAGTAAACGGAGCAAAGATGCATTACAACCTATAGAGATGGCTGAAAGTATTTGCAATCAAGACAACAGTGCATAGAAGCAATTTCATACAGCTTTATGAAATTCCAGGGAACCCTCAGATAGAATCTAGCATAGAGTGGTGACTGTTACAGGATGCCCATGGCACTGGAGACAGGAAAACAGCAAGCTCTGTGATTTGGATTAATAGCATAACCCTCTGAGTTCGTGGATAATTGTCAGTGTACACACGATCCATGCCTCATCTTTAACAGACCAACACTAAGAGAGCTAATCTGCTGTTCAACACAACCATCCATGACAGCTGGCATCCCCCAGAGCTCTTCAGAAGCACAGCTGTCCACATCTTCCTCTCCTACAGACAAAAACAGAAACCTCACACTAAATGTCAAATAATTCTAGGCAAGTTGTACACTGAAACAGCACCAGTTATAGTCAATTATCTTTAAGGTACTCTTTGCTCCTACACAAATCAGAAGGCTTTTTTTTTGGAAAATGGAGATTAATTTCAAGTAGCAGTGACACAAATATAGCAGGTTATACCATGTCCTCACTTTTTTTTTTTTTTTGTACATTCTCATATGCTAGTTGCCTATCTAAGATTATTGAATCAGAAAGGTCTCCTTTGACTCCATCATAGAGGTTTTTGCTGGCATAGCCATTTTGTTAAGGAGTCCAATTTATTCCCTTTCAGGATGGAAATGCAGACTTTGTTTCAATTTCAATATCTTATTACTATATCCGCTGTGCTAACATGAAATGAGGGCCTGTTTACCTGAAATTTACTACCTTTTAACTTCATCTCTTCTTCTGAGGATGTAACAAACACTAAACACAAGCCAGATAACTCAGCTCACATATTCAATGGAAAGATTATTTGACCAGTGCATTGACTTTCCTAAGTGCTGCCTACTTAAGACTAGGAGAACTTGATTAACATGATTAAGAACCACTGTGAAATCACACTTGAATACTTTGCATAAAGCTGCCTGCTACACAAAGGTAAATGTTTCATTTGATAAGCATGCTTGTTCTCCTTCATATAATCCTTCAAATTCCAGCAGATCAATCGTTCCATGTGGCTGTCCTCCAAGCTCTTTGGCACAGTGCGTGAGAATTCAACAAGCATTAAATGAATTCTACACAGAGCCTAAATGTAGATTTTGTGAAGATGTGTGGACATCAAGCATATTCATAATAATAATTTTTAGCAGCAAAAGTTGTGGTAAACATGCAAATTGAGCTTTTCATCTTCAGGGTAATATTTTCTTAATAACTGGCCATCCCCACTGCTACCTCAGGGTTGGTACCAGTCAGAAGATTCCCGAGCACTGCAAACTCGCTCAAATGCCTGTACACAAATGCACGCAGCATGGGGAACAAACAGGATGAACTAGAGATC
>JAOEGS010019909.1:296435-311920 GCA_025447755.1 Corythornis vintsioides
GTTGAAGGAGAATAGATTTAGATTAGAATTTAGGAAGAAATTCTTCAGTACGAGGGTGGCTAGACATTGGAACAGACCGCCCAGAGATGTTGTGGCTGCCCCCTCCCTGGAGGTGTTCAAGGCCAATCTAGACAGTACCTTGAGTAGCATGATTTAGTTGAGAGGCGTCCCTGCCCATGACAGAGAGGTTGAACTAGATAATCTCTAAGGTCCCTTCCAACCTAGGCCATTCCATGATTCTATGTACCTATTGAAGCCCTTCTTGTCTTTCTTTGCATCTCTTTCCAAGTTCAGCTCCATCTGTGCCTTGGCCTTCCTCACCATTTCTCTACATAACTGGGCAATCTCCCTGTATTCTCCCCAGGGTATCTATCCCTGCTTCCACTGCTTGTTCAGTCTTGTCTTTTAGTTTGGCCAGCAGTTCTTGACTCAGGCATCCTGGTCTCTTTCTTTCCCTACTTGATTACCTACAGCTGGGAATGGAATCGAGAGTTCTTGTGCTCTATGAAAAACATCCTTAACATCTAAAAAACCATGTTTAACATCTGAAAAACATCCAGAGTGCTAGTGGTGCTCTGCTCCACTCCCTTGTCCCTAAGGACTGTTGTCCAGGGAATCCTACTAACTCCTTGAAGTGCTGGAGGATTGCTTTCCTAAAATTTAATGTCCTGACCTTGCCCATATGTTTCCCCTTATTTTTCCTTTTCATGTGTGAAACAATTAATACTATTTTCAATAGATTATTTGCATGGTCGGAAAAGAGGGAAAAAAAGGAGTCAAAGTATTTCAGCCAGCCAGGATCAGTGCACCAGTTACACATAAGATTAAATCACACTCTACTTTCTAGCTCAAATTTGAGATTTCAAGTAACTGCTCCATGTATAATATATATGCTTTACCTACACCACTGAAATGTACTGAAAACAGAACTGTGAAAAATACCTGTGATGAGTGGAATACACAAATACTCCCCCCTCCCTCCTTTACTGGGTCCCTTAAAGAAAATTTAAAACCAGTAATCAGCAAATGATATCTTTTTGTCCTCTATCCCTGTGGGATTATTTATTTCACTACTTATTATGAAGTGGTTTAAATATCTTGGCCCAGTACTGTTTTCTCGGAATAGGCATACTCCATGATAACAAAAAATGCAGTGAGACCAAGTTGCTTATAAATATGTACAAGTGGTACAATCAGCTATAGGTTGTATAGTTGGCCCAGGATGGTGTTCCGGGCAGTGGCGTGAGGTACAGGATGGGTTTCCAGACATCCAGTGGTTGCTTCCACCATTGTGAGCACATAGTGCTTACCCTGGTGGGTTTGAGGAAGGGTGATGTAATCAATCTGCCAGGCCTCTCCATATTTATACATAGACCATCATTCCCCATACCACAAAGGTTTCAACCACTTAGCTTTTTTGATTTCTGTGCACGTTTCACAGTCATGGATGACTTGTGCAATAGTGTCCAGAGTCAAATCCACCCCTTGGTCACAAGCCCATCTCTATGTTGCATCTCTTCCCCGTTGTTCTGAAGTCTCATGGGCCCACTGAGCTAGAAATAGTTCATCTTTATGTTCCCAGTCTAACTCTGTTTGGAACATTTTAGAATAATGATCCACTTGCTGGTTGTTTTGTTCCTGTGTGGCTCTACTCTTAGGTACGTGGGCATCCACGTGATGGACTTTTACAACTAGTTTCTCTATCTGAGCAGCAATGTCTTGCCACAGTGTAGCTGCCCAAACGGGTTTCCCTCTGCACTGCCAGTTATTCTGCTTCCACTGTTTTAACCATCCCCACAAAGCATTGGCTGCCATCCATGAGTCTGTGTAGAGACAGAGCACTGGCCACTTTTCTCATTCAGCAATGTCTAAGTCCAGTTGCATGGCTTTTACCTCTGCAAACTGACTTGATTCACCTTTTCCCTCAGCTGCTTCTGCTACTCGTCATATGAGACTCCAAACAGAAGCTTTCCACTTCCGATGGTTTCCTACAGGACGACAAGATCCATCAGTAAACAGTAAACATATTGCTTATCAGTATCTGATAACTGATTATATGGTGGGGCTTCTTCAGCATGTGTCACCACATGTTCTGGTGGCATTCCAAAGTCTTTACCTTGTGGCTAATCCATGTTCACTTCTAAGATTCCTGGATGATTGAGATTCCCTATTCGAGCTCTTTGTGTGATTAAAGCAGCCCACTTACTCCAAGTAGCATCGGTGGCATGATGTGTGAAAGGGAACTTACCCTTGAACACCCAGTTTAGGATTGGTAACAGCAGTGCTAGGAGGAGCTGGGCTTCAGTGCCAATCACTTCTGAAGCAGTTGAACTCCTTCATATGCTACCAATATTTCTTTTTTAGTTGGAGTATAGTTAGTCTCAGAGCCTTTGTATCTTCAGCTCCAAAATCCTAGGGGTCAACTCTGAGTTTCCCCTGGTGTTTTCTGCCAGCGGCTCCAGGTAGGACTGTTGTCCCTGGCTGTGTTGTAGAGCACATTTTTAATGTCCCGTCCTGCGCTCACTGGCCCAAGGGTTACTACATGTACAATCTCTCATGTGATCTGTTCAAAGGCCTGTTTTTGTTCAGGACCCCAATAAAAACTGTTTTTCTTTCGAGTCACTTCGTAGAGAGGTTTTACAATCTGACTGTAACCAGGAATATGCATTCTCCAGAAACTCACAGCACCTAAGAAGAACTGTGTTTCCTTTTTGTTAGTTGGTGGGGACATTGCTGTTATTTTATTAACCACCTCCATTGGGATCTGGCGACGCCCATCTTGCCATTTGATTCCCAAAAACTGGATTTCTTGTGCAGGTCCCTTGACCTTGTTTCTTTTTATGGCAAAACCAGCATCTAGAAGAATTTTAATTATCTTCTTACCTTTCTGAAAAACCTCTTCTGTGTTACCCCACACAACGATGTCATCAAGGTATTGCATGTGTTCTGGAGCTTCACCTTTCTCCAGGGCTGAATGGATCAGTCCATGGCAAATGGTAGAGCTGTGTTTCCACCCCTGGGGTAGTCGATTCCAAGTGTAAGTGAAAGCAAATTGAGGCCTACACTCTGGTGTTATAGGAATAGAGAAAAATGCATTAGCAATGTCAATGGTAGCATACCACTTAGCAGCCTTTGACTCCAGTTCATACTGGAGTTTCAGCATGTCCTGTATGGCAGCACTCATTGCTGGTGTGACCTCATTCAGGCCATGATAGTCCACAGTTAATCTCCATTCTCCATTAGATTTTCTGATTGGCCATATAGGACTGTTAAAGGGTGAGTGAGATTTGCTGACTACCCCTTGATGCTCTAGCTGATGGATCAGCTTCTGGATGGGAGCTACAGTCTCTGTTGGTGCAATATTGTTGTCTATGCACCATGTCAGTAGCAATTGGCACCTTTTGATCCTCAATTTTCATCCTACCCACAACAGTAGACTCCTCTGAAAGGTTAGGCAGATATTCAACTGTTTCTTGTCTTCAGCCTCTACATCTGTTATTCCAAAGACCCTTCGATACCCTTTTGGGTCCTTATAATACCCTTTCCTGAGAAAGTCTATGCCAAGGATGCACAGAGCATTTGGACCAGTCACTATACGGTGTTTTTCCCATTTATTGCCAGTGAGGCTCACTTCAGTCTCTAATTCAGTCAGTTCTTGGGATCCTCCTGTTACTCCACTAATGGTAACAGATTTAGTCCCTTTATGATTCAATGGCAATAGGATGCATTGTGCACCAGTATCTACTAGGGCTCTATACTTTTGTGGTTCTAACGTGCCAGGCCATCGAATCCACACAGTCCGATAAAATCTGTTATCTCTCTTCTCCACCTGGCTGGAGGCGGGGCCCCTCTAATTCTAAGGGTTGTATCCATAATTTCCAACTGGGTTGGCATAGTTCACTGGGTTCACATAGTTCACCTGGTTACCATGATATGTATAGGTGACAGGATTCACACTGTAGACATGAGTTATATTGACTACAGGGTTTGTATTAACTACAGGAACCACAGTTTCATTTCCCCTACTCACAGCTTGACCTGAGGATTATTCATAGTGAACTGGATCAGCCTCTCTTCCAGAATTCTCTCTTCTCTTTGTTCTACCTTGTAATTGGAGTACCCATACCTGTAGAGCATAGGTAGGTTTTCCACCCCATCTGCTCATTTTCTCTCCAAAGGCATGAAGAAGAGACAACAGAGTACATCATGACACGTACTGTTCTTGTTTAGCTGGTCTTGACAAAGAGCGTCTTCCCCTCATGGCTCCAATATGGGTCCACTCAGGGGAAGAATAGGATCTGTTCTCTCTCCTCACAATTTTTTCAATAATTTTTTCAACTGATCTCTGGGTTTCCTTAGCCATCTCCTCCAGGGCTGATACACCCACCTGTAAAGGACATTACTTGATACTGTCGTGCTCTCCTGGCCACTTCAGTGACAGTTGGTGGCATACCATCTGTTCCCCAGACCATTGTTGACAATGTGTGGACATATGCTGATGGGGCACTCTGCACAAACTTCCTCAACATGGGTCAATGGCATAGGGTTGTAACAGGATTTACATGTTGTCCATCACCTCAGATCACCTGTCACACAGCTATTTCTCTCAGGTACTTAATACCTTTTTTCCATTGTGGTCCATTTGCTAAGTTTGCATTCAATGTCCTCCTTATAGGGGTACCTAGATCTTAGAGCTGACAAGAGTTGTCACCAGAGACTGATGGTTTTGCTATTTCTTGCAAGTTCTTGATCAATACCTCCATCTCTAACTAGGGATCCCAACTGCCTGTCCTCTTTGCCATCCAATTTAATGGACCTGGCCCCAGTATCCCAGCATCAGAGCAGCCATGTGGTCAGTGTCTCACCTTCATGACGGTTATAGTCCTTTCTCAGATTCCTTAGCTCTTTCATAGATAAGGGTTTGGTGGTAACCCCTGCATCTGATGACTCTGCATCAGATGGGTTTGCATTAGAAGGGCCTGCTCCATTATCATCTGACCACAGTGGGAGATCTGCTAAGGACAGGGGTCTTTTTCCAGATGGAGAGACATCAGGCTTTACATATGTTTTTGACTCACATTCTGATTCAGCTTGGGAAGGACCCCGTCCCTGTTCCGTTGACGGACTTGGATTTTTTTTTGTTTTCTACTTTTCTTCACTGGAGCTAATTGTAAAGGTACAGGATGAGTGGGAGTGAACACAGTAGCTACTGGTGCAGCTGCTGGCTGTATGGCTGGAGTTGGAACAATTTCAGTACTTGTTGTGGGAGTTGAAGAAGCAGCAGTGCTTGTTTTGACTGAGGTAGCAGCAGGGCTTGTGGGGGGTGCCTGCGGAACCTGAGAAGCTGCGGTGCTTGCTTTAGGAGCTGGCACAGCAGCAGCAGGGCTGGTTGGGGGGACCTGTGGAGCCTGAGAAGCTGTGGTGGGAGCTGGCGCAGCAGCAGGGATCGCTGGGGGGGCAGCTTGCTGAACCTTAACCATGGCAGTGTGTTTCCCATGTCATAGAGCGTATCACAGAAATTCGCCGGGAAGCAGCACATGCTCTACATTTCTTGGTGGCTCCCTGACCTGTGTTACTGCTAAACTGACGCCACACCCTAAAAGCATTAGTGAATAATAATAGTACTATTATGGTATTTTGGTAATAACAATGGCCACAATCCTCATAATTTAACAGAGGTTTTAAATCCGGTGGAGTCAGATTAGCATGGGGGGAGCAGTAAAATTTCCTGAAACAAAACCAAAAACATTCTTAGTAATTAAGTCCACTATGTAATGCCCGTAGTACAGAGACACACACTCTGCCCATTTCAGCACAACATAAATAAAAGATAAACACCCTAAGAAACCAGTGGCTGTCACCTCGTGCCAATAACTGACAATTTTCAAATAAATAGTGAGAACAAACAAAATATAAGATAATGTGTGCAGCACGTAAGGGAGCAGCACAGCATTTAACTTAGAAAGGAGTACAAGAAAGACATGAACCAACACTCTGCCCAAAAACGGCCACATTTTAGGCAGTCTGTTTTAGTTTCCTTTTCCTAATGATGCTCAGAAAAAAATTTATACTCTCTCAAGTAAGCGAACTGGAATTTAAACTATTCAGGCAATACATCAAAGCTCTGATCAAGCCCCATGTTGGGCATCAATAAATCTGTCACGGTTTAGGGTCAGGGCAGCCCAGACCAATAACACATGCTCTCTTTTAACCCCCCTCCCTCCCCAAAGGGGAAGAGAAAAGGAATAAGGGAGACTTAGTAATTAGAAAAGGAAACTAGAACAATTTAATGAAAATTAAAAATAATAATAATGAAATATACGCAAATATGTACAAAACCAGTACCAAACCCAACCTCCCTGATGGTAATTATGTCACCATCACTGATGCTGTGGAGTTAGCACAAGGAGAGTCCCAGACTGGGCCCCGCAGAAGATGGGAGATGTGTTCAGGAGCTGGATTCTGGCACCGGATTTCAGGAACACACCGATCAGTATAGACTGAGTCCTCCTTAGTGCTCTGAGGGGGAGAACCCCTCAGAGAGGAAGAATGAGAGCCCGAGAGTGAGATCCTGACTGAGAGAGCGAGAGAGATTGTCCAGACCCCCAAGATTTATATACTGGATATGATGTACATGGAATGGAATACCTCGTTGATCAGTTTGGGGTCACCTGTCCTGTCCATTCTTCCCTGCAGGTGTGGTCTTTCACTTTCTGCACCCCCCAGCGTGATACACAAGTTCTAGCAGTGCCCTTGGTCTGCATTCCATCCTTGGTAGTAACTCTAAACACAGGTTGTTATCATTGCTAGAGCAGACACTGTCTGCAAAACATGCTGCCAACTTCAGCAAGTGCAGTTAGTTGGAAAACCTGAGCTGAAAAGTAAAATCACTGAACAGAATTTGTTCGGTTTTCACTCAAACCAGGACAGTTAACTACAGCAGCCTGCGTTGCTGTTACAGAGAAGCAACTTCCCTGATGAAACTTGTCTAGGAAGACAATTCCTTCCCCATGAAGAATTTTGGGGAACTGGGATCCAGAAAGCCTGTGGAGGTGGCATGACAAGGATGCTGGGATTACCTTCAGCTAATGTAGTTTCTATGTTGGCTTCTGGTTCTGAGAACATCGTTATATCCAGGCATTGACAGGTGACAGAGATGAAGACAACAGCAAATGGGATGCAGAAACAATCCAAGTAGCTGTGCTCCCAAAAAACTTGAGAAAAAAAAGAGGACCTATTATATACCAGAAGTAACATTAATATTGTAGAAAGACTGAAGTCTGTCATCAAAGATGTTTTATTTTAATCAGAATTTTACTTTCTCCATAGCAGAATTTGGTTAGAGAAATCTGGTCACAGTCTTATTTTATGATTCTCTTTGGTTTCTTTGACCTCAGATACATTGCACACAGGTAGATCCAGTGTTATTATTTGTCAGACTTTTCTAATAAACTTCTGAAAAACTCTAAATAGTTTATTGTGCTGATATGCCACTACTAGAACAAAAATGCATCCTTTAAGGCCTTTTATTTGTGACACCTTTGCAACCTTTGTGACACCTCATACAAATTTAATTCAAAGATTCATAGAAATTAGCAAATATGAGCTTATGATATTAAGTGTCCCGAACAGGTTAAAAAAAAAATAAAAATTAAACCTTCAAGGACAGATTTACAATAAAATATTATTAGCCTAACTGAGTAGTTACAAGATATAAGGCTCATTTTCTATATGATTGTGCTTCACTAAATATAAGCAAAGGTAAAATATGATCAACCTCAGAGTTAAGAAAGCAGTTAATATAAATATTGTTAATTTTTCTTCTGATGAAAACAAACCTATTTTTCTTAATGAGAAAGACACAGCACTCCTTGTAATCAATTTTTCTATAGCTTCTTTAAAAGAAAACTTATTGCAGAAGATAAAATGTCATGATTCTTATAATCATCCAATTTCAGCTTGCTGAAAGCTACAGAATTCATTGCTCCAATTAATAAGTACTAAGTTAGGAGCAAAACTCTGCAGAAAGTATTTCTAATCATGCTTTTTTTTTTGCCTTGCTTGTTGAATAATTTTCAGATCACAGTTCAAAGGGGAGGATTGTAATAAAATAACTGGTCAAACTGCAAGATTGTAGAGCTGTTTCAATCCGCAGAGCTCTGGCTCCTCTTAACTAATACTGCTAAAAGACATGGTGAGGGCACTGTACGCTATAAAACTAGGCTGTCTGGGGATACAAATCATGGCTTTGAAAGGTTTGCCCAGGAGCACACTGAGAGGAGCATCACCTCCATGTTCTACCTCCACTGTAATAAGGAAATAATGAAGAAGATTCTTCATTTACACTAACAAAACCAGAGAAGTTCAGAAGAAAAAAAATAACTGTTATGTTATAAAGAAAGAAATAGAATCTGAGAAAGATGAATCCAGAAGTTTCTTTGACAGTAATTTAATCACTTTTCCACCTGGCGTGCAGGAAACATTACTAGAATGTCATTATGATCCCTGTTATTTGATCAATTATGTTGGTAGGGAGCTTAAATTTACTTTCAAATGAGAAGTAACAGGAATTTGAAAGGGCTGTAGGAGGAACAACAACGAGATATTACAGTGCTCCTTATGTAAGTCTGAATTTGAAGAAAGCCATTCATGAAAACACTTTGGATTGCTGCTAATTAGTCAGATTGATATATACAGTCTCAAACCCACATCTGACAGCTAATGGTACTTTTCAAAAACCTGTTCCAAAGGCTATTGAAATAAAAGGAAATACTCTCATTGGCTTTGATTATGCCACACAAATGTAATTCTCCCATCTACAGAGTGCCCAGTACCTTTTCTGCATTACAACAATCATATTGTTATAACAATATTATTGCATGTTTTTAATTACTAGTCTATTATTTTTAAGATGCCAAGCATTTGCTGAACAGTCTATATATTTAAAAGACCCATATGTAGGGTACAATGCAAAGCTAATGAGACCCTTTATACAGATTTTAATAACAGATTCCACAAGGACTAATTTCAGCACAGGATGCCAAGCTTGAATAAGAGACAGAAGGGTCCATTTGAAGCAAATTTGTTTTGTTTTGTTTTGTTTTGTTTTGTTTTTTGTTTTGTTTTTGTTTGTTTGTTTTTTGTTTTTTTTGGTTTTGTTTGGTTTTGGGGTTTTTTTTGTTGTTGTTTTTTTTTTTTATGTATTAAGAATGGTATTTTATCTTGCAGAAATTTTTTTTTTTTCTTCAGGAGACCCCCTTCTCTTGCTCTTCCTAATTTTTCTAAAAGCCATTAAATTGATACTCTGTCCAGCTCCACAGAGTAAAAGAAAAAGTGCTCATAAAGGTAGAAGGTATTTAGATATTCTTTTCATTATTATCTTTGTTCCTTTCCTTCACCCACCCTCCTTTTTCTTAATTTTGCACATAGAGACTTTTCCTTTCCTTTGCTATAAAGTAATGATGTTTCCCAGCAGAAAGTCACAATCTTACATTACCCTACTGAGAAACTGCATATTACCATTTCTTTGCCTAAGGACAAATTAAAGGGTATTTATGGAATAATGAACACAATTTGGACCAGCAAAACCAATTCAAGATACAGCATCTCTCTATGGAGGAATTCCACATCAAGTATTTGTGAAATTTTTTCTGTACATAATTTTTGGGCATTGAAAACAACCAATGTTTAATAATTACAGGTCTTGGCAGTCATTTGTGATCAATAGGTTTCTCAGAAGTTACAAAGAATCTCACACTGATAGGATTTAAGGGAAAAAATACCTCTGCTTTACACCACCCTGTAGATAGAGAGGGACTGTTACTGGCATTTCTGTAGAATGAATACTGGACAAATCACTTAAAGTGAGAAACAGTACTTAAAAACAAAACCAAACAAGTGAAACTGGATCATTCCTATAGCACAGCAGAATTATCAGGAGAACATTGCGCTCCAGAATTTATTATTTCTAGTTAACTGAATCAGTACCACACAGAACATCCTTTTTGCTTCTGAAAACTCCAAGGAGGTAACCACAAAGTGTTTAGACAACAGCAACACTTCTGAAAATAAACATAATGTAAAGAACATCAAAAAGGATAGTTAAATCTCAGAAGAGAGTCAATCAGCAGGCACACACTTGGAACATGGATTCACCAAATCAACACCAAAATTATGACCTAATATTTCAGTCTTCATACAGTCTCAGGTAGCTTTGCATATCTAGAGACAGTGGTTTATAAGTATCAGTTGGCAGGAAAGGTTTTCAGAATGATCAAGGAAGAACATTTAATTTTTTCTTTTATTATTTTTTTTTTTTTTAGCTTTTAATAATCAGAGTCCTCCACAATGACCCAAGACAATGGTTTACTTCATTTGCATGTAGAGTCAATGACTGCTTGCCTGCTTGATTTCTTTATGCATTCACACAGTTAGCAGTGGTTAAGTGAAATTAAACTGTCATGGGCTTAACATAAAATGTCATCTGAAATGAAACGTGCTGTTTTAAAGGAATGGGAAGCTGGAAACACAGTAGGGGGCTCCTGATATTATTTATCTATGACAAGAAGCAAAACCAAGAGAAGTTTTACTGATTCTTTTTTTTTTTTTTTTTTTTTTTTTGTTAAGTTAAGGTCATCTTCCTATTCCCTTGTTTTCTTTCTGCCAGGAAAGTTTCCTCAAATTTATCACTGGAAAACAATTTGGAATAAAGCCATAATTTAATAACTTGTCCTTCCTTTCCATTCCATTGCCAAATAATTAAAAATTTCCCCGAATACCTCCATGTAAGCAATTTTTAATACAGTTAACCTAGCCAAGTACTGATGACTACTAGTCACACACTGTGAGCAGCGGCAATTAAGCTGATTCCTGTAGGCTATTCCTACCTGAAAGTTTAAACCAGAGCTGATTTGACATACACAGTGACATCTCCAAACTGAAGTCTATTTTTCTGCCTTTTATAACCTCCCCTCCTTCTTTTTCTCCGTCCCCAGCAAAAGATGTAACAGGAATCCCGTACTGGTTTGTGTGGGAAGGGACCTTTCAAGCTCATCTCATCCATCCCTTCCCTGCAGGGAGCAGGGACATCTGCAACTAGAGCAGGTTGCTCAGAGCCCTGGCCAACCTCACCTGCGATGGTGCCAGGGATGGGGCAGTGATTGCCCCTCTGGGTAACCTGTTCTACGTGATGAGAACAGTCTACCACAGCACAAGCACCTTGTCAGGTTTGCATGGGCCATGAAGAAATTTATGCTGCTGCAGTTTTGCACCCAGGTTCCTCCAAGGTGTAAAACACGAGGCACACCACAACTGCTGATGGAACAGGCAAATGGTTCTGTCCCAACAATGTATAAAAAAAATGGCCCTTACTGTAGGAGGATGGACTTAGAAAAATATTCTTTCTTAGAAATAGTCTCTGTTTTGCAATTGTCAAAAAGTAGGATAGCAATTCACTCGTAAAATATATGTCTGGTAAAGAGAAAAGTACCTGTCTTAGCAGCAATATTTGAACAAAGTGAGTGAAATAACAGTAAAAATATTGCCAAGAAGAGACACTAACAGAATTGCAAATTCACTTATCTTCCACCACTCCAGTAACTTCTCCCACTAGTTTTTATGTCCCATAAATTAAGACCTTCTGAAGCATTACATATTAAATATCATAAATTGAATTAAGCCCTTTTATGCATATGTAAGACAGAGGCCCTTAAAAACTTACAATTTAAAGAAAACCAAACAACACTGCTGTCAGTCTAGGGGAAATGGTCTTACAGGAAAATAACATGAAAGCATGTGATTTTTTTTTTTTCTTTACTGAACTGACCTCAAAATACAATAAAATAAGTAAAATACACACACCTTCAGAATAAAAGTTTGCAGTGGAGGGGCTAAACGCATAATTTTTCACATGGTTATACAAGAGCCTTGGCTTTCATCTCATCTAGGCAGTTAAAATACTGAGCTTCAGATCGGAACTATGGGGTTTTTTTCTGGAATTATCGAGGGCATTTTGGTCAAATAATGCCATAATGTTAGTATATTTTTTTTTTCAGTTCTCACCTCCTTACTTCACTTTATTATTTGACTGTTTCTTTCATGCATAATTTTTTTTCATGAGTGGTTCTTGACTGTGTGTGCTTCTTTTGTTCTCACCACTGCTGTTTAATTCTATGACTTGCAGAGCTCAACACAATTAAGACTAATCAACATTACCAACCTACTCAAATTCTCTTGAAACAGAGACTATAATTTCAGATTTGTATGTCCTCCACAGCTTTGGGCTTTTTTTTTTTTATCCTGGAAGGTCACTTCAAAATCATCTCAGAATGACTCAACTGTTTATTGATCTCCTATTTATCCTGCATTTGCAATTCTTCAGCTATCTCTCTTTATGCTATTTTGTTATATTAGCTTAGCAATTTAATAAACAAAGTAATATTTATTAAAATGAACATTTTATAAAGTGCCAAAGTTGTGTAAATGAAGCAGAGGAGAGTTAGTTTCCACTGAAGTCTGAGGATGGAGTTAAAACTAAGAAGCAAAGCTGAAGCTTGAACTACATAACAGTGCTTTCCTAAACAAACAAACCAAATCAACCAAACAAAAATAATAAATAACGGATTGGGGGTTTTGAGTAATGTAGCTGCAAAAGCTGTGATCATACTACAGGAATATGAAACAGGTTTTGCCGGTGGTATTTTGCAGAAGCATTTCAGACTTGCTTTTCTGTGTATGATCCTTGCTCCCCACAGAATGATGATGAATTTAGAAACACAAACAAAGAAAGAGAAAAAAATATTTCCTTTGTCAGGTAGTGACACCACTGACATTACAACAAGGTTTGATTTCTTGGTATTTATCTTGAAAGGTATTTCCATTATGTGCTGATCAAATACATTCAGCAAGACGAATGAGACTCAAGTTCTCTTCCAAATGCAAATATTTAAAGGTTTTTTTTTTTCCTAGAATTTACCATATAATTCATATAGCCCAACATAACTTTTTAACAACCAAGAGTTCTGTGCTGTAATATAAACAAGATCTGGAGAGGAGCTGTTATTTTAAAGATTCACCGAGTGACCCCACAAATTAAAGTTAAAATAAATGTTGCTGACCTAATTTGTGGTCTCTGGCTAGCTGCTAGCTAGAACTTTTTACAGTCTCAGCAATCAGTATCAATCACCCAGAATTTCAGTATTCCTCCAAAGGGAATGAATATACCCTTCTGCTTCACCTGAGCAGCTTTACTTCACAGAAGTGTCATAGCATCACATAATGTTTAGGGCCAGAAGGGACCTCCAAAGGTCATCTAGTCCAGCCCCCCTTCAGTGAGCAGGGACACCCTTAACTAGACCAGGCTGCTTAGAGCCTTGTCCAACCTCACCTTGAATATCTTCAGAAATGGTGCCCCAATCACCTCCCTGTGGAGCCTATTCCACTGATCCACCACCCTCAAGGTAAAGTACTTCTTCCTGATATCTAGTCTAAATTTTTTCTTCTCTAATTAAAACCCATTATCCCTTGTCCTTTCACTACAGGCCCTCATAAACAGCCCCTCTCCAGCCTTTCTGTAGGCCCCCTTCAGGTACTGGAAGGTGGCTATAAGATCGCCCAGGAGCCTTCTCTTCCCCAGGATGAACAACCCTTACTCCTTCAGCCTGTCCTCATAGGAGAGGTGTTTCAGCCCTCTGATCTTATTTGTTGGTCTCCTCTGGACACACTCCATCAGGTCCATGTCTTTCCTGTGTTGACGGCTCCAGAAATGGATGCAATACTCTAGGTGAGGTCTCACCAGAGCAGAGTAGAGGGGCAGAATCACTTCTCTCCCTCTGCTGGCCACACTTCTCTTGATGCAGCCCAGGATGCAATTGGCCTTCTTGGCTGCAATTGCACACTGCTGGTTCATGTCCAGCTTCTCATCCACCAACACCCCAAGTCCTTTTCTGCACAGCTGCCTTCCAGCACCTCATCCCCAGCCTGTATTGATAGTGAGGGTTGCTCCGACCCAGGTGCAGGACCCTGTACTTAGTCTTGTTGAACCTCATGAGGTTCAGCAGGGCCCACCTCTCCAGCCTATCCAAGTCCCTTTGGATGACATCCCATCCCTCCAGCCTTTCAACAGCACCATTCAAATTGGTGTCATCTGCGAACTTGCTGATGGTGCTCTCAATCCCATTGTCAATATCATTAATGAATATATTAAAGATAGTCAAAAAGCTCTATGAATTTAAATAAGCCTGAAGAATAATGTTTCTGAAAAGGAGGGAATAATAACTGTTCTTTCCACAACTAAGTATTTCTTCAGCAAGAATCACTCTGTTATAAAAACACAAATTTTTTGGGAAATTGACATAAAGTTTGGGCTAATTGCTAATTCCGCTTCAATTTAGAGAGGTTTTGCCAAAGGTGATAGTGTACAGAACTTCATCATAAATTTTTTTTTATTTTATTTTTTTTATTTTTTTGGTAAGAGAATACCCAGTAGGCATACCGCTTGTATTAAAACCATAAGCTACCAACACAAAGTAGATGTCCTTCTTTTATGAAAGTTCTGGAATCATTTACTTGTATTTTATTTTTTTTTTTTGTTGAATCTACTGAGGTTCAACAAGATTAAGTGTAGAGTCCTGCATCTGGGTAAGAATAACAAATTACACCAGTACAAATTGGGAGGTGGTCTGCTGGAAAGCAGCCTTGTGGAAAAAGACCTGGGAGTCCTGGTGGACAACAAGTTCTCAATGGAGCAGCAATGGCCCTTTTGGCCAGGAAGGCCAATGGTATCCTGGGGTGCATCAATAGCAGTGTGTCCAACAGATCAAGTGAGGTTCTCTTCCCCCTCTACTCTGCACTGGTGAGACCTCACCTGGAGTATTGTGTCCAGTTCTGGGCTCCCCAGTTCAAGAGAGACAATAATTTACTTGCAAGAGATCAATGGAAGGCTACAAGGATGATTAAGGGACTGGAACACATGCCTTATGAGGAGAGGCTGAGACAGCTGGGGCTCTTTAGTCTGGAGAAGAGAAGACTGAGAGGAGACTTGATAAATGTTTATAAATATATGAGGTCTAAGTATCAAGAAGAAAGGGACGACCTCTTCTCACTTGTGCCCTGTGATAGGACAAGGGGGAATGGTTATAAGCTAGAACACAAGAGGTTGCACCTTAACATGAGGAAGAATTTCTTTACAGTAAGGGTCACAGAGCACTGGAACGGGCTTGCCAGGGAGGTTGTGGAGTCTCTTTCCCTGGAGATTTTCAAGACTCGCCTGGACGCGTTCCTCTCTGATTTGTGTTAGATTATACTTAGATTATGATCCTGCCTGGCAGGGGGGTTGAACTCAATGGTCTTCAAGGTCCCTTTCAACCCGTGATACTCTGTGATACTGGGATCTTTGAAATAAGCTAATATCCTCTCTGATTTGGCCTCTGGAATGTCAAGCCCTGGCAATCAAGCATACTTATTGAAAAAAAAAAATAATTTTATAT